>WYDI02024551.1:48410-68533 GCA_009867235.2 Psittacus erithacus | reverse complement strand
AAATCGGAGCTGAATTATCACTCATATTGGGTCGTCTCCTGCTTCCCCGCGCCGTCAGCCCGCCTTCGCTTGCAACACTTCCGTTCATGTTTACTGTCAAAGCTCCATATTTTCATTGAAGTTACATTTCTTGATTTCCACTGCTGGAAATAAACTTAAAAAAAATAATAAAAAAAATCAGTTTCAGTAAAAATCTCTTTCCAGCCACTTAAAAAAACTTTACGTTTGCACACACAAGCAGCAAAAATAAAGATTTATCTTAAACCCCCCCAAAAAAACCAACACAAAAATCAATCAACCAAACCAAAATGAACAAACAAAAAAACCCCCACAAAAACAAAAAACCAACAAAAAACAAAAATAAGCAAACAAAAAACCCTATAAAAAACCCAAAACCAAACAAAAAAAAAAAACACCCCCAAAAAACCCTCAAAGAATTTAGAAAAATCCTTTGGATTGTCATTAATAAACCAGGGGAATTTTCGGATTATGACTTCCACCCAAACACTTTGTATAGTAGTTACACCTTCACACCACTTTCAGTGCAGATATTAGAAAAATTGAGAGAAGATGCTTTTAGGAGCATAGCACTTGGATTTAAGTAATACAGTTTCAAATCCTGATTTATTCTATGGCCACTGGGTAACCTCAGAACACCCATTCAGGCTGGGTTATAAATTCCATTTTTCAAAATGCAGTTAGTGGACAATAGGCTTCACCAGAACACACAAGTCTTTCTTGACATTAATTGTCTAAAACTACTCACATAATTTAGGCACACATTTAAGCATTCTACTTAAAGTAAACCAGGAATTAACCTTATTCCTGTGTTATGAAAATACTGGCAGGGGAAAAAAACAACCTGAAAAAGTTTTCAGTAGAACTATATTTAAAGCACAACTCAAGGTTACTTTCCGAGTTATGGCAATACCCCACTTGCCCTGAAAGCAGCTCAAGGAAAACAACTAATGCCTGTGTTGGACTGAACTCTTTGCTAGAATTATATTTTATGAGCTTAACTAAGTGCAAAGTTAAACTGTGACAATAGGTGCTATGTTAATGCGTGTGGCTAATAATAATTTAATAATCAAGTTAAATGAAGTAAATGACAATTTTATATACATAATGCATGGCAGCTACACTTGAAGGAGTTACTCTTTCTCTATAGAGAAACTTGTTACTCTGTTACTGCAGCCAGCATTTGTAATGCTGAAGTCACAAAAGCTTGTCACCTTTTTGCCTCAAATAAGCATGTGACTTTCCAGTTGTTTGTTTGGTTGATTTTTTTTTGTGAATGGCGAGGAACACAAAGAAGTGATTGTGACCCACCTCATCTTCTATTCCAGTGATTAACAGCTAACAAGACCAGAAGAAGGAAAAGTTTTCCAAAGAAAATTAAGGGGGCAGATCTTTGTTTGGGTTTTCCTTTTGCTTGTTTGAAACTTAAAAACTCTCCCAGTAAACCACACCTACAAAGCTGGCTGTGCTGGGACACCAGGGTAACTGATTTTCAGTCCCTCTTTACCCCTCCTCACTCTGAGCATTGGTACTATGAGGGTCAAATGTTGCTTAGGAAAACTTACTTAACTATCTTCAAAACACTACAGGATGAGGAGATGAAGAGCTTTGCTTTTGCTAATGCATTAAAGCATTTAAAGAAAGTTAGTTGACATTTTCATTTAGATGAAAATTACAAGCTTTTAAGAATTAATATCTTTTTCACCATGCTTATTTCTTAAAGAAGAAACTGGTTAAGTTCACATTGAACTTGTAAAGGCTGATTCTCACAACTAGTTTAGCTTGAAAATCTATTATTATTCTCTTCATCATTCTTACTCTTTGAGCCTGAACAAAGCCACCAAAACCACAAACATTCCTCTCCTGAGACTGCAGGACATCCCTGACAGAAGTAGACTATGACAAAAGCACATTTTTCCTCTTGCAAGCTTTTTGAAGCAGTGGTGAAATACCCCTAGGTTCTGACAAACAGTGTATCCCAGCTCTTCCCAAAAGAGCAAGACAACAGAATTCAAACAAATAAATACATAGAAATAACAAAAAGAATCAACTATTGCCACAAAAAACTTTGCCTTGATTACATTATTTAAAAGTTTACCCCTTGATGGTCAGGAGGCAGGGGTGTGGTTCCCCTTGACAAACAGCACCAGCTTCTGGAGCTTTGATAAACTTGTCCTTAAAATTAATTTTACAGTTTTTCCTCAGTCCCATCTTGTAACTTATTTCACTCAGCTTATCCAGACTGTTTTCTGGCTGACCCTAAAATCTAGACAAGTCCTAAGATAGAGGTTGATGTAGAAAGGTGAACAAAGTGCTGCAGCAGGTATTTACAACTGTGCTAAATTTCGTATTGTTAATAAAAAATAAGCATAAATACATGATAATTTTGACTAGAAGTGTTATATTTTGAGTGTTTCAATTGTTTAGCTTGCAGATAACTTACTTCCTGAAACAAAGCTTTCTTTTTCTCAATAGTTTAGCAGAGGATGGGTATGTTTTTAAGCAAAAACTTAATTCGTAGGCTTAATTTTGGCTGGGCCATAATGTACTATGATGTAAGTGTACGGCTGCAGCGTGTTAGACAGGTGTTATATTTAACCCCCACGAGTTAAATGTTATAAATAGGAGAAGTTGCTTCAAAAAGCTTATATTTCCATTAACTTTCATCTTGTTACTTAGTCCTCCATATACTACAATAAAGTGTTAAATTCTTCAATCTGCCACCACACTGAAGAAAGGTCTTTAAACTGCCCAGAATAGCAACCATCTTTTCTAAAAGTGCAGATACAGCATACTAGAAGAGCAATGGCCACAGCCTTAAGACTATAGAATTCACTTCGATGGTACTAATTTATCAAGGAAACTACACTTTTTGTTTGAAGACAAATGTGGGGCCAAAGAGCCCCAAGTATCTTCAGACTTTACACAAATGATTGCCAGGTACTTGTTTTGAAGGATGATACCATTTTCTGCTATTAGTACTAAAAAGTAACAGAAGTATGCTGCTACACTAAATCCAGATGCAGATGCAGCTGCCAGTCTTTCAATATGCATTTACAGCGCAGTAACAGAGCCAGTGAAAGAGCGGCTGTAATGGTAACCCTCAGGGCATTTCATCTAAGGACTGCTGAAGTCCTCTGCTTCTGATACATAAGAAACTTCTTAGAAAGCCCCAGTCTGTCTCACAACATTTGACACCAGTGATAATGTTGATGAACAAGCAATTCTGTGACAGCAGCTTTTTGCCGTAGCATAATGTGTCAGACAAATCTAAACAATACTTTTGCAGCCATTTCTCTACACTCATCACATCCCTTCCACAGAGGATTAAGCATTAATAGGCTACCCAGGTTGCCTTGTAAATTGGTTCTTTTGACTCAAAATACAAGAGATGTGTTAGAAAGACATTCTTATAGAGTTTAAAGTGCTTGAGTACTTTCAATTAATAAACAGAGCCTTCTTTCCTAAGGCGTCATGAACATCACTTTCTCGTTTTATGGCATACGTACAATTGTACACACAATCTTCTTAATCTACATAGGAAAGAAAAAAAAACCCAGCTTCTTTCCCTGTCCCACCTTTCTCAGGATGCCAGACAATTTCAAGTATTACAAATCTTGAGCTATCGTCCTAATAAAAATGTACCATTTTTAGGGTGACAGATGGAAATTGTCATTATTTCTATAAATATTTAAAGTAGCATAAACAATGTCTATGACTATTTTGCTGCTTTATAAATACCTTAAGTAATTCACTTTCTCAGTTGGCTGTAATGATCACAGAAAGTAAAACAAGGAATCAGCATCCTTTATGACATGCCTTCCAAATAGGAAGTGATTCTAACTCTTGTTTTCCTATATGCTATATTTTAATTATACATATGTAAAGCCCACATATTTACATATTTACCACCAGAAGGTTTTATACTCAGAAAAATATCATGGTTTCAGCAATACAGCATAAAATGAATGTTGTCTTTTATGAGCTCAAGGCTTGGTGCCCATGATGTTCTACTACATGTAGAAGTGATGTTTGGGAAATGCACAAAGTCTGCAGTGGTCTTTCATTATGTTAGAAGACAGAAGGCTAAAACCACCTGGATAAATTAAATACCCATATGGCAGCTCTGACTAATATGACATGACCCAGTAGCCACATGCCTGTGCTGCTGTGGAAAAGCTTCAGATATTTCAAAAAGCAGAATTTGAAATTGTCCACTACCATGGGACCAAGGTCAGAGCACACATTCCATGTGGGTCAGGGCATATGCTCCATTTGTGTTCCTGTGGGTTTACTGCCTATTTATTCAGCGAGACTCCTACAGCAACTAATTAAGCTAGACTTTAATGACATCTATTAAAATGAGACCCTTAAAGAGAGGAAGGCAATTTTTAAGCCTGGGATGGTTTCGTGTCTAGTCTACAGCACAGTCTTCCAGTTTCTATGGAAGCAACTTTTTGAAAGGCTTTTGAACAACATCAGTGCATAATTGAAGTGTGAGCTAAGTAAATCATAGATTTGTCCAGAAGTAGCCAGCTCTAAAACACTTAATTTTTTTATTTCATAAGAAAAGAATATTCCTCATTGGGGCAGTCCAGCATTAAAGGCTGGCTAATTATGACCCCAGAAACAGTTTAGCTCTGAAGTACAGATAAAGATAATACGATTCAGCTTGCATCTGCTGCCATAAGTGTACAGCAATTTGAATGTTCTTTCTGGTACTTCATACAGAACATGTGGCAGTGGATGGCTTTGAAAAAACCACAGTACCACAAAACAGAGCTGGGAAAGGATACATTATAGAAAAATTAGCTGAGCCCCACAAAGACAGAGCAAATGACTTCTTACCAAAAAGAAGACCTGTTGCCTCTGTGCCTGATTTTCCAGGCCTACCCTTGTGAAGGACAAAGGAATTTAACCTTGGAGAATTGGGAAGTGCAAGACAGAGGGGATATTCCAGCATAAAATGGGGAAGAGAGAAGAGATACATGGCAAAAAGGCCACTCTTAGTTCTCCTGACTGTTAGCCTCCACTGTCCAAGTTCTTCACTGATTTTTTAAGCTAGCTGCTTATAAATGTTATAAGTTTATGAAATTCATAACCCAGCTGCAATCAGGCCCAGCCATAGCAGGGTCACCTTAGAAGCAGCAGAAGTGAGATACATGACAAGGATCTTAAGCAGAGTAATTTCTAGAGAACAGGCTATAGGAACAGTCCCTCAAAGGATTTTGCATGAGTAGAAGTCACTTTTAAGTTTGGGATGATAACTGCAGAATGCAAGGCAACAAGACAATAAAATACTGGAAGCAGTTAACAGAGAGGGAGACATTTCTCTAGTACCTACTAAGATATGCAAATCATCCCTAGTGAAAGACACCTACTGAAATCACCCCTTTCCAAACCAGCACAGGAAACACTGTATAGTTGAATATTGCAGGAAATTATTATTTCTGCATATTCTTGTAGCTTAGAGAAATAAGGAAAACTAATTGTTTTAAGATGTTTTGTAATACAGGCTTCAAATTTCCATATTCTGATAATGATGTGGAAAATCCTTGATAGTGTCTTGTTCCAAAAGCTCATTTTTTGTGGGCAGGTATCTGTCCCCAAATGGTTCTTCCAGGCTGTTGGAGTGTGCTGAATGTGGGTTCTGTTTTTCTCCAGAACAGAAGTGAGGACTAAAGATATTTCAGTACTTCAGTTGACTTTAGTGCTTCAAAACGTTTTGCTAAACAAAAAACAAAACAAAACAACAAAACCCAACAAAACAAAACTCACACCTCCAAAAAACAAACAACAAAGCACAAACCCCACCCATTATCAGAGCAGGTAAGCAAGGAAGAAATACTATCCAAAACCCAAGCTGGTTACTATAGTTTTTCATTTTTTAAGTACCCCACCAATCCAACATCTTCTCCAATATGACTTCTTAAGTATAAACAAGAAGCACTAACATTATTGTCACTCTTTTCATTCCTAGTTGCACCCATTCCTCTCTATCCTCAAAATACTTGTGCTGTGAAAGCACCTAGCATGCACAAGCTCCCAGACAATGCTTCTAGATCACAGCAACTCCAAGCTTGAAGTAGCGCAGAAATTAGAATTGATTTTTTTTAAAACACAGAATTTGGCTATGGTTTTACAATAAGATTTATGTCATATGGTATTATAATTTATATTACAATATAACACATTCACTGCTTCAGCTCGGATTTGAAGTAAAGCCAGATATAAGTAACTATGCTAGAAGTTTCTATCTGAGTTACATTACTCAAGTTAGAGTGAAAAATGCAAGCTTGACTTTTACGAGAAGTGTGTGAGCCTTTTTATATAAAGCTTCAACATATTAACATAAGCACCCAAAGGAGAACCCATTATATCCTAGGCAACTCAGATATTAGAAGTTGGAAGAATGCTCTTCTGATTGTGACATGACTTTAACATGTGTTAAACCAGAAATAAAGGGAGGAGAGGGGGGATTTGGGAGGAAGAGAAGAGGAGGAAATCAAATTTCACAGGAATTTTGGTCTAAAATGAAAACTGAAAGCTTTAAAGAAGGGTTGTGCAGAACATTTCCATATTTCTTGGGTACCAATATTTTTGTTGTTTGGGGTTTTTTATATTTAAATTTCTAAATTGTAGCCTGAATGTTACAAATATTAATTGTCTATATCTTCACTATCACAAGGCCTCATGAACAGCAAGAACACAATAAGATTCAAGATTTCTAATAGTCCCCTAATTGTAGGGCAACAGACCATGCATATTACTCAGTTACTTATAGGGTTCCAGCTTGCGTACCCAGTCTCCACCTTTATAGCCTGTTGTGCCCTATTTTTGCTCATGGTCTATTTTAGCAATGTGAAAGGGGCTGGCATATCTATCAGCTGAAGATACATTAGGTCTTTTTTCATTACTATATATAGAGAGAATATGCAAATGAAAAGCAATTAAAAAAAACAAAACCCAAACCAATAAACTCCAAACAACCAAACAAGGAGGGAAGAGGGAAAGCCTTGATTGACAGAAAGCAAAAGTGACAGTTTATGTACAGTCTTAGTGTTCATGACCCTCTCCACCCACAGTTTGTATGGGCCAAACAGATGACACTTCTTTGAAGGCAGTCAGAGCTCTGCCTTCCTAGATTTTCCCAAGGAATTTGAGTGAAGCAGGTGTAGAGACAGTATCAGTACGCCTGACTTCCTCAGACATCTAAATCAAGCCCAATAAGATTTCCACAATGATTAAGATTAAAAAAAAATATTCAGAGGGAATTACAATCATACAAGGCAGATGATCAAAGTGGATGGGAAAAGAGAGCTGGGGTTTTAACAGTGAAGCATTTTGGCAAAGCTGGCTCTGAAATAAAACACCAAGGTCTTCAGGCATCAAGATGAATATTACGTAACTGCTAAGAAATAAAGGTAGGGTATCAGCAATTTAGGGAAACTAAATCTATATACAAAACCCAAAATAAATCTGTTTCACTGCTAGAAAGGAGAGGGGCAAATTCCCTCCAAGCAGACAGTTCAGCTTTAGAAGAAAGTATCAAGAGTCTCTTGGTCACTGAGGCAGTGCTGCCTTTTGAGAACTACAAGAAGTTCAAGTTACAACCTGAGAGGGTTTTTCAGGTTTGAACCAGATACTCCAGATTCTAGTCAGGGATTTTACCCTGAGAGTCTGCCTTTCAACTTAAGAACCTCATAGCGAAGTCAGAGCTGCCTAAGTTCCATTGGCACTAATTTGAATGCGTCCTTTACAAATGGACCTTTACAAAAGGACCCCAGTTCTTCGCATGATTTATTGCCTTTACCATTCTATCAGTTTTTCCACCAGTCATGAGTTGAAGGGTCTTTCCCAGCAAAAGAATTTGTTTATTTTGTTTTCATTATTTCTGTAGCAAAATATAAGCTTTTCGGGAAATGGTGTGGGTCAATATCCAGCACCACCATCTTCTACTCCACAGAAATTGCACTGTCAGAGCAATACAATTCAGCATTATGGTTCCAAGATTCAAGCTCTTAAATTTGCATTAGATTTCTCCCACTATATATTGCAGTTTTCTTTTGCCTTTATGCATCAGACAAAGAGTGACAATGTTCACATGCTTGAACTAACATTTCATTATGTGGATGTATTTTTTTCTTGGCTTTATGTAGTGGTGTGTTACCATAGAAACTAGTAAAGAAGATTACCCATATACATCTTATTGGATATTTCTCTTCTTAGAGCCTTGGTGCGGCTAAGTAACTGAGAAACATTAGTACACCTTATTCTCATAAAGCAAGGTGGAGGGCATAGAGAATTCTTCAGTTAGGAAGTCCTCCCTGTTGAAACCTGTACTTTTCTTTTTGCTCCTAAGTGTGTTTTAGCTTATTTTCCTTCCTCTCCAAGATCCTATCATAGTCTTTTGCTTCTTATCTGGTTTGATCTGTTTAAAAAAACCTGTTTAGAATCAAATGGACCTGTGAGGAATTGTATCATCTTTACAACAAGAGAGCAGAAAGGTTTCTAAAAGATATAGTAACAGCAGGTCCACAAGGGTTTACCTATAAAATTTTAAATTAGGTTCTGTATGTATGTGTGCATATGCCCATGGGTGTTAGAACAGCCACAAATTTGGACATTTTTTCACATTTGGCTATTAGAGATCAAGAATTTGTATCCTGAAGCTATTGTAGGCTGAAAAAGAGAGAGGTCAAAACTGAGAACAGCAACACAGATGAAAGAACTACTCTAGCTATACGCACCTAGTTATAAACAGAATTAAAAGCACAAATTCACATTTTTGCCTTAATTTGTAGCTAAAGTTCTCCCCATTAAACTCCATTAAGTAACAGAAAAAGTAATCCATTTACTTCATTAGGCATTAGTCATGCTTCAAAATGAAAATCAGGTCAATAGAAGGAAGGTGACAGGCTAGTAAGAATAGACAAATAGGAATAACAGGTCAATAAACATTATGAACTAAGCGATTAAACCAAAACCAACACAATCTTACTTAATGGGTGCAAAAATATTGGACTCCATGACATAACCATCTCCCATTAATAAAAATTTCAGCATTAAAGTGTAGGACCACAATGACTTACCAAAGCACATTTTCAGATGGCTTATTGTAGCATTCCTTTGCTAGCTGCAACATTTCCATCATTTGTGCAGTCAAGTCTTGATTTTGTACTCTCAAATCAAGTAAAAAGCATAAACTACTATAATTTAAAAAAAAAGCAAAACCAACCAAAACCCAGCAAGATAACACGTAATTCAGACCACAGTGTTGCCACCTCTTTATGTTGTCTCTGCATGAAATTCCATTTCTAGCCTCTTCTGAGTGTTACTTGACAAAGACCCTTGATACCAGCAAAGAAAACAACAACATCTTTACTCTCACCTTTTAAGTCCCAGTGCTTCCATTATGATCTTGTCATTAAATCAGGCACAGGTGAAAGAATTCTTAAAGTTATCAGGGTCTTAAAGGGTCAGAATACTTTACATTACAGATAGAAATTTGTAACAAAGTAAAAAAGAAAATAAAAAAGATGAAAGGAAAGGAAAGGAAAGGAAAGGAAAGGAAAGGAAAGGAAAGGAAAGGAAAGGAAAGGAAAGGAAAGGAAAGGAAAGAGAAAAGAGAGAAAGAAGACAATTATTAAAACAACTGTTGTAATCTAAAGCACAACTTGTAACTAGCTGGTGTTTCTAACAGGAGCACACATCAGTGTTATGCAGCAGTATAGAGGTAGACACATTCCTCTAAAATTGTGTAACAACCTCTGTGTAACATCAGAGGTTGGTTGAAATAGTGCATGCAGATTCAATTATGCTCCAAACAATTTAACTTGCTTTGAATCATTATACAGAATCATAGAATAGCTAGGGTTGGAAAGGACCTTAAGATCATCTAGTTCCACCCCCCTGCCATGGGCAGGGACACCTCACACTAAACCATGTCGCCCAAGGCTCTGTCCAACCTCACTTTGAACACTGCCAGGGATGGAGTATTCACAACTTCCCTAGGCAACACAGTCCAGTGCATCACCACCCTTGCAGTAAAGAACTTCTTCCTTATATCCAGTCTAAACTTCCCCTGTGAAAGTTTGAATCCACTACCCCTTGTCCTGTCACTACAGTCCCTAATGAAGAGTCCATCCCCAGAATCCTTATAAGGCCTCTTCAGATACTGGAAGGCTGCTCTGAGGTCTCCACACAGCCATCACTTCTCCCAGCTGAACAGCCTCAACTTTCTCAGCCTGTCTTCATACAGGAGGTGCTCCAGTGCCCTGATCATCTTCATGGCCCTCCTCTGGACTTGTTCCAACAGTTCCATATCCTTTTTATGTTGAGGACACCAGAACTGCACACAATACTCCAAGTGAGGTCTCACAAGAGCAGAGTAGAGGGGCAGGATCACCTCCTTCAACCTGCTGGTCACGCTCCTTCTGATGCAGCCCAGGATACGGTTGGCTTTCTGGGCTATGAGTGCACACTGCTGGCTCATGTTCATTTTCTTGTCTACCAACACTCCCAAGTCCTTCTCCACAGGGCCAAAAGTAATTAACCAAAGTAATGCAGGTACACATTTGGGTGCTCATGAAGTATGTAATAGGCAATTATCATTTGGGAGGGCGTTCAGTCATAAAATGAGGTCTTCACAAGAGAATGACCTTGAGAACTATGAACAAAGAGCAGTGTGTTTAACATGTATGGAAGGTAGAGCTGACTTCAAAAGTGGCATGCCTTATGCCTGCATAAGATGCATGCAGGTGAAGTCACATTGACTAATAATATAACTGGACGCTTTTCTTCCTGTAAAGGTTTTGCATAGGTGAGTGTTGTAGTAAGTTTTCTCAATGAGTTTGTTGCAAAGTAGGTTTTTTCCCCTTCCTCTGTTAATTAATACTACTTTTCCTTTTTATTTGGTTTTACCTGGGCACTACAGAGAGGACAAAAAGAAGAAAATATTGCCAGAACTGAGGTTGTTATTCTTGTATCTATAAGGGGCAGAAATTAAAAAAAAAAAATAAAATTAGAAAATCAAATCAGTATCTTATGTATTGCTGGGAAAAAACCTCCACCTTTTTAGATCTTTCTCAGCTCCTTATTCAGAAAAACATATTTAATAGAGCCAGCTTTTGACAGCTGTAACAGGAACCTCAGAAATCTTTACCAAGTATTTTAAAATCTTAGATGTTTTTCTTCATGCATTATGATGATATGATTACTAAATAGTAGCTTGCTATGTATGTTGCTCTGTAAAAAGAGCATGAAGCACTACCATTTTTCTGTGCCATGATGTTCTAAGTAATCTGGCTTAGTAGCTTCAAAGGTTGCTTTCTGTCATCTGTGGAAATTGGCCTAGCCTGGTTTATTTGAGGCTGAGGCTTAGCTCAGTAACAAGGGATATGAAATGGGAAGAGTTATTGATGGATTTGCTTTGTACCACAAGACTGGATCTCTTGACACCATACTCCGCATATTTAAAGTAAAAGGTAGTGTCGCAGAGGTAGGGAATGTTATTTTCCTAACAGTGTGTGCTAAATATGTTCCTCTGCTGGCTGACTTATGAGAAGGTAAGAATGTATTACCTTATTTATTCATTTTTGAATGGAGTTCTTCCATTCAGTGATGGATTTCATGGGCATGAAACATTTCTTGATATTAATGAAATCCATCTGCTTCATTTTGGTGGAGTTTCTTTCATTTCAGTAAATTTCAAATTACAAGTTTGAAGGCTAGTGTGAAAGTAGGTGGAAGGAATATCATCTATTTGCAAGAAGAACAGGTTTCTATGAGTGTTGAAATGAGTGGGGATTGTAGCTTTTGTGTCAAAGAAAGAGAGTTACAACCTGGTAAAATGTCCTAACCAGCTTTCTGAAGTGCAGTTTGAAAACCTTTCTCCTCCTTGTAGATACTTGTAATTGGCAAAAATGTGATTAATAATAATAATAAAAAAAAATTTCTCAGTTTTGTGAACATCAGTTCATTTCGTAAACTTGAAAAAAGTGTTAAGCTATTAATACTCCTTAAGTTAATACATTACAATGTCATGTCCAGAAAAAGACCCATATTTGTAAGGTAGTTATCTGTAGTCTATAGGTAGTTAAGTATCTTTTAGGGTTTAGTGTACCCACCTGTCAAGACTGGGAGCCACATTCATTTTCAAAATGCATCAGTTGAAATTGATTTTAAGCCAATCAGAGCTATTGGACAGGCTTAATTTTAAAAGTCTTCACCCATTGCTATTGAGACATGTCTGTGAGTTGAGAGATGTATTATGGAAATGGAGGTAATCACAAAAAGGGTTAGGCAGTATCTGAATGTAACATGAATCACAGAAGTGCCCAAACTCTTTTTCTTCCTAGAAGTAGTATCAATTATGATGCAATCTTTCATTATTCCAGTTTCATCAGTACTTTTATGTCTCTCATATAATTCAAATGGCTTATTTATTGTCTATGAAGGCCTTTGAAGATTGATTCTCTTAAAAACTAAGTTTATTCACACTTTATTCTATTTAAGGAAGAAGAAAAGAAAAGGGAACAGGAAGAACAGAAGAGAAGAGATAATGAGATAGTTTTTAAAGCTTGGTTGCAGAAGAAGAAAGAACAAGTACAAGAAGAAAAGCGGATTCGTCGTGCAAAGGAGCTAGAAGACTTGAACAGCAGAGTAAGATCTCCCTAAAGTAGAACTGGGAGCTCTTAGTGCTCTTGTTAGATAGGAAAACCAAATTCTAAGCCTTAGAATCTGTTCTTAGCTAAGCATATGCAAATATACAGTGATAGGAAGTGTTTTTATTATGTTGGTTTTGGTGAAGAGCTAGTTAACTGGCATGTTTAAGATTGTTCTGCTTGGCAGAGTGGCTTGCATCATAGAAGCTGCATATATGAATTTCATAGCTATAAAATCACAGGAGACAGATGCTCCTTTTTATTGGAAGAATGACTTGATTGAACCCTGCCGTGAACAACCAGCCAGAAAACCCTTCGAAGTGCATTCCTCACCTTTTTGGCAAGCAGTTAATGCACATGACCTGACCAAAACCTGAAGATGCTGTGCTGTAAAGTTCCTCTGCCTTGCTGCAATGGGCTTGAAAAGCTAAATTCAGTATTTTTTTAAAACATACAGCTTTGAATGCTTGCTCATGTGTGTGTTCCATGCCAGATTAGCATATGATTTAGTTTGCTTCTAAAGTATGTTTTGTGGATGGGAGATACCAGCAGAGTTCAAAAATTTGTTATAATGTGAATATAAGTCATTTAATGATAAGCCTTGTGTGTATATGTCTTTTTCTTTTTTTGTTTAAATAGGAGAAGGACAGGAATCCAGAAGAAGCCTTCAAGTTATGGCTTAAAAAAAAGCACCAAGAACACATGAAAGAAAAACAGTTAGAAATGTTGAGGCGCCATGCTGAGGGAATTGCCTTTTTTCCGAGAACAGAGGAATGCAACAGAGCCTTTAAAGAGTGAGTAAGGTCATTCCTAGGGAATAGTATTTGTAAGTTTTGTAGTCTATCAGCCTAAAAGCATAGCTATTTTATTGTACATCTTTATGGCTGAAGTCCTCATTGTTTTGGTTTGGGGCTTTTTTTATGGGTATGCCCTCATAAACTTAAACCCCAGCAAAAATGCATCAATTTCTTGATGTTGGTTGTTCAGTGTTGTGAAATTACTTGTCAGAGCCTGAGCTGAAATAGTGAGTTACTTCTGCTGAAAAAGGGAGATACTTCTCCCCTGCTTGTCAGGCTCAGGTTGATTCAGCTCATTAAACAAGGGGAAAGATAATCAAATAGAATGTTGTTTTCCTCCCTTGAGTTTGTGAGTTGAATTAGCTCAACAACAGGGGAGAGGCAAAGGTGGGTGCAGAAGCTGGAGAATGGGATGGAGAAGTAGTACTTTTAGACTGGTTCAGCCATGGCATCTGTGTTTATCCTACAGGGCAAGGTGACTCTAGTTAAGTAGGGGTAAGTCTCCTTCGAATGGATGACATAAAACTTTGAATTGCAACTGCCAGTATTTCTAGACCTCTTTCTCTCTCCCCAGATGGCTAAAAAGAAAGAGAGAAGAAAAACGAGCAGAAGAACTAGCTGCTAAAGAGAGAGTGAGGCAGCTTAGACTAGAAGCCAGAAGAGCAAAACAACTGCAGAACATCCACTGTATTAATTCAGAGCCAAAATCCTTTTTCTTCACAAATCATTACAGTTGAAAGTTTGATGTAAGCACAGAGTTCTTGGTGGCAATCTTTTAATTTTTATGGCTTGAGTTTTTGCTCTTTACAGCTACTTTTTGTGGTGTGTTTAAAGCTTTCAAACAAGTTTAAAAATTACCTTCATTAACAACAATTTTACTACCTATTTATTTGTAATTTTGTTGAAACAGCCTGCTTTTATATATGACTAACTCAGGGATTTTATTGGTTTGACCAAGTCTTAATGAGTACAAGATCTACATACGAGGGTGGCAAATACACATTCCTGTCATTAAAAGGCACTTTATACTCAACTCCACCTGAATTCCTGGATGCAGGCTATTATGTAAAATGTTGACTTTTTGCTGGATTAATATTGCTGTTTGCTGCTGCTTGTGATGAAGACTGTACAAGGTGTTACGTTGCTGGAAAATGCTGCTTCCTGTACCACTTTCTATTGAGCTGTTGACTAGTTAATTCTGGCTAGACTGGAGGACTATTTTTTTTTAGTTTAGGGAAAGTGGCCATTGAAGGCTAACGCATGTGTGACTGTGCAACAGTCTTTGAAACTTATGTCTGAGTTAGTAATTTTCTATCCCATTAAATTAAGTGGTTGTGTGAATTATGACCTTTTCCAGTATCAAGGTAGCTGGATTATTTGTATATGTGTCCATGTTTGCTAAATTAATTATAATAAATCATACCACCTTACCCAGCTCAATTGTGAACTCTTCTCAGGGTGCTGAGGTCACTCATGAAATTGTGAAGTTAATGGAAGATGAGGAGCGACTGTCCAACACATTTCATGTCTGTCTTTGTTCTTCCACTTTTGCACATTTAAAGTTTTTTCTGGAAGTTTTGTAACAGGAAGTAGTGTAGTAGATGGCAAGGCAAATTTGCCATGAGTATTTTTCTCTTAGCACTCTGGAGATAGTTGCAGGCATATTGAGAGTACTGATGTTTGACCAGATGGCACTGTGTTGCAGCTTTTGCTAGCATAGGTAAAGGACATCGCTGTGAAATGGAAATTTGACATGCTACTGAGAAAGGCAAGTAACAGGTGCCTTCCTCCTTTCTGTAGCTTCCCCTGACACTAAGGACAAGAAGTGCTTCTTGTGTCTGGTAAATGCAGAGGTGAAGTCTGCAAAGGTTCATGCTATCTCCCTAATTGTAAGTAGGTACAAAAGAAGTGTTTCTTGGTTCACTACCTCAGACCAGTAGAATTAAGGGTTTTACAGTTCAAGGTTATGTAGTTCTTTTTATGCTGCAGAGAAAACAAGGTCAGAAATACAGCTGTATTAAATCCACGATTGCAGCTTGAAAGAAAAGAAAGTTTATTGTAGTTTTCTTCATGCAAATCAAAGCATGGCCAGCAACAGCATGAACTTAACTTACAGGTTCTGATAATGGTATGAGAGATTCAAAAAAACTGGGTGAAAACTACTACTTCAGGAACCCATTCCCTAAACTAGATGGCTACATGAGATAGATTTGGGAATGAAACTAACAAAATGTGTACTTGCATCCTCCTACCTTTCCTCTTTACATCTGCAACTTAAAGAGGCTTCTTTAGATTTAGCAGATCATCTGCTGAAACTTCTCTCAAACCTACATCAAGATTATAAAGCCATATATGTAAAAAAAAAATACATTTTTTTTTACCAGTGCCTGTGCAAACTTCATGATAATCTTCAACTCCCCAGAAAGCCCATGAAGACATTGGGCAAGAACTGAGTTCTAGTATTAGGTCAAGTTTCAACACTGTGTACTAAAGGAGGTATATCAGTCTGTCTTTGCTGAGGATCAGCTACACAACAGCTTCACTCTGGAAGCCGAGATAGATGGAAAACCATTATTTTAGCCTTATGGAAACACAAGAATAACCTCACCCCAAACAGGCTTCTAGAATCCATTTAAAAACAGTTACTGTTTATGTATTTCAGCTAGAGATCATTCAAGTTATTTCCCCTTCTTGCCAGGGCTGCAACACTGCATATGCTCTTACTTTCAGAACTTAGAGCTATGAAGATTAATTGCACATATTCCTTTTGATTTCTGAAAAGGCTGAACACAGACTTGGGGACAGTTCATCACCTTGGCTAAGGTTAAAAGAGGGAACAAAAAAAGAAAAAGGCATGGAGCTGACTATTTTCCATTGCACCTTCCCCCCACCTCCCTTAGCATAATCTATCAGCACTTCGTTTACTTTGATACAATTAGGCTTTTGTCTCCTTAAATGGTCAATGGCATCTCTATGCTCTACAAATTGGACCAGTGTAACATTTTTGGTCTTGCCTTTGTAGAAGAAAAGAAGTAGCTTTCCAGACTGAAAAGTAGTGGCAGTATCTCAGTGGCTAAGGAAATACTGTCAGTACCTAGCTTCAAGTAGTAAGAAACTGCATAATTTCCAATGTTAAACCCACCCATTATGGAAAGAAATAGGAAAAAGGGAAGTCTGCTGAACATCAACTAGCGTAATTCTTCAGAAGAGTGCATGTGCAGTTGCATTGGCTATGTTTTTAAAGGACTATCAGCTCTCCTTGACAGTGATTGCAACAATTGAAAGTTACATCTTCGTATCTTGTGTATGGGTGAAACCTTCCAATATTCTTCTTTGTGGAAAGGAAGGAGGATGGAGAAGTCTCAGAAAAAGAAACTTCTGTTGATGTTTCTGCACGTGCAGCTGGATCCAGTACTCGTAGCACCTGAGGATGGAAAAATTGAGACTGACAATATATCTATTAAGTTTAATGGGTTTATTCTTCTCTACCAGCTAGGAAAGATTTCTGCCCAAAAGCAATTTTTCAATTTTTTCCAAGTTGAAAACTGAATATCCATCTTTCCAGACCCTCAATATAAAGACATTGGGTAGTGTTTATAAATTAGTAATGTTCATCAGAAATCCAAGCTATAATTTTAAAGAGAATAAAAAAAAATAAATCTGATTTCTTTTAGCAAAGTTGAGCAAAACTAGGCAAGAGCAACACAGATCACTAGGCACTGTGAGCCTCCTGCTGCTCAACCATTAATTGCTTCCAGACTAAACTCTCCAGACTCAACTCCTAGTCTAGTTTCCTATTTAAACATCAAGCTTCCTGCAGTGGAACCTTATCTTGAAAGATAATCACATAGCTTCTTTCTGTGATTCCACCTACTCTCAACAGAACTGATTTGTAGGGCAACAAACTACTGCTGAAGTGTTATGACTTATTCCTAACTGAATTTCTTCTCCCACACAGTTTTTAAACTCAGCTAAGTATTTTTGATTGGCTTCCTCCTGACACACTGACTCTAAACTAATTCTGACCCAATCATTTTTAGTGCTAGGAACAGAGAAGGAAACAGTTCGTATCATTATATTGTTTATGTTGTTCTGCTTATTGTTCCAGGTTTGGTTGGTTGGTTTTGGGGTGTGTCTTTATTTTTTTTGGGGGGGAAACATCTCTATTCAGTATGTTTCCCCTGCATATAATTTTTAAAAAAGATAAGATATTAACACAAGGCAAGATGTTTCTTTCTGGAAAGAAGACTCTATGTTGACAGACTGAGACGTATGAAGAGTTCTTACCATTTCAGCCATTTTCTCAGCAGGGGTACTGCAGAACTCCACAGATGTTGAAGTCTTTTTTGGACTGTTAGTGCCAACATTTCCAAGAAGATGTGAGCTTACAGCTCTGGCTAGCTTACAATTCACAGCCGCTAGCTCTGTTGTAGTGTAAGGCTGGGCACTAGGATAGTATGTCTGTTGTCTCCCCCACTGAAGAGAAACCATCAGTTCCTCCAGCAGCCTGGGCAGAAAAGAAGACAGCACTATTAGTGTGTTTTGTACTCTGCATTACCAGCAACTTCAGTGGAATCATCCCTTCCTAAGACTTACTGCACAAGCTAAATGTTAACTGAAACATGGAAAAAGAAGAAAAAAAAAAAAGAGTGTTTAAAAACCAGGCTACTCTCCAAGGCAAGGCCTCACCATCGAAGTATTTTAATACAGGTAAAACTTGACAACTGCCAGGATAAGCACAAAAGAAGTCTTCATGGGTAGAAGAATCTGTATGTTTTAGAAGGAGACAGAGAAGACTTGAAGGCACAATAGTTAAGTGATTAACTACTTAAATCCTGAGGATGTAAGGGATGTCAGCTCTAGAGTATGTTACTCCTAAGACCTCACTCCTCCAGACAATGAGGAAAGAATGCTACCTTGGCTCTTTCAACTATGAGGCTGAAAAGTGACATTACTCTCTATCAGCACAATTAATTTTTGTTGACTATCACTGGAACAGGGGAAAATTATTTGATTCTTCTCTGGTCTATAATGAATAGACAGAAATGAAGTTTGCACAGAGGTAGTCTGGATTAGAAAAATCATACTTCTGCGTATCAATCATCTCTTGACGGAACTGATCACGTTCATTCAGCAAGTCCTGGATTGCACTTTGTGCATCCCTGGTTTGACGCTGAAGAATTGCTCTGGTATTGGTTAGCTCATCAGCCATAACCCTGCAAAACAAATCTCCAATCAGTAGTGTAAGTGAGCAGTTTGAAATTCACCTTTATTCTACTACAGACTGCACTTTGTCAGCTCAAGCTAAGGATTAAGCTGCTGTTCTCACTCTCCCACACAGAGCCTATATCAACCTAAGTACAAAGGACACATATTAATAATAATTTATGTTCAACCACAATCAACACAAGTGCAAGATTATATTTTGATTTGCTGAGTTTAAACAATTGTATGTCACTTAATACAAACCTAGCAACACACATTTCAAAATACCTTGGGTAACAGAACATTTACATGTGAAAATGTAAATACATTTTGTTCTACTAAGACAGTTCTCACAAAGATGCTGTAATCTCATCTTTCCATACTCCTCTCTGAAGATGACACCTATGGCTAAAGACTGCATTCATTCATCTCTTTGCCTTTCTCAGGGACAACAACTAGACATTACATGTGCCAGACACAAGCACTTAAGAGCTACAAATGAGACAACTGTTGACACATTTTGCTATGCCATGAAGCTCAGCATTGACCCCTCAAGCAGTATTTCACATGCCTACTGATACTGCAAATGCAAAAAACAATGACATTCAAACCAAAGCAGTTAGAAATCTGAGATCTCAACAAACAGTAATGTTACGATACTGAAGGGTGTTATTCCAAGCACATCACCAGGGAATTTACATTTCTGATCTCAGAACTCCTATTAATGCTAAACAAACAACTTAAGTTAGGGTAGTAACTCTTGCCTAGCCAGGACAACCACAAGTCCTTACCATTCACTCAATATGCTGAAAACTTCTTAAGACCATCAAATTAAAGGGAAGAGACTGTATTGCATTACCATTTCCTTCAAGCAGTAAGGTCTTTTGTAATATGCATTAAGCATCATGATTAAAATTTAGTCAGTTATAGCCAAGTACAGTAGATTAAAAATCCTAGAACACTATTTACAGATCTGGTAAGACAACTATACCAGGCAAGTTAAAAGTCTAATCTGTTACCAAATGAATTTTTTACATTCAGACTAGCTTTTATGGTTAGAGAAGCAACAGCAGGGCTCTTAGCAGTATCACAACCAGTGTTTAACAAAGAGATGCCTTATCCTGGGTTCAGCTGTAACAGTTATTTTTCTCCTCCTTAGTAGCTGGTGCAGTGCTGTGTTTTCAACTTTAGTCTGAGAACAAAGCTGATAACACACCAATGTTTTTAGTTGTTGCTAAGAAATGCTTACCCCAATAAAGGACTTTTCAATTTCATGCTCTGCCAGTGAGGAGGGACACAAGCAGCAGAGACAGGACACCTGACCCAAACTAGCCAAAGGGATATTCCATACCACAGCACATCATGCCCAGTATATAAACTGGGGGGGGGGGGGGGGGGGGCTTTTCGCAGGAGGGTTGGTTTGTGGTAGGAGGAGGGA
>WYDI02024551.1:0-48400 GCA_009867235.2 Psittacus erithacus | reverse complement strand
AACACCCGCAAACAAAACAAGAAAAGGGAACACACACCAACAAGCGACGGGATGGAAAGAGAAGGGGGGGGGGGGGGGGGGGGGGGTAGGGCTTGTCCAGAAGAGATTGTTTGCTGCTCAGATCAAGCTGAGTATCAGTCGGTGGGTGGTAAGCAATTGTATTGTGCATCACTTGTGTTTACTGTTTCGGGCTTTTTTTTTCCCCCCTTTCCCTTCTTAGTTTTATATCCTCTCCCCTTGTTATTTTCCTTACCATTATTATTAGTAGAATTATACTGTATTTATCTCAACCAATGGGGTTTACATTCTTTTGATTCTCTTCACCATCCTGTCCGATAGGGAAAGGGGGGGGTGAGAGCGAATGGCTGCGTGGTACTGAGTTACCAGCTAGGTCTAAACCACAACAGGGGTGGGGATGAAAATCAAGCTAACTACCTTTAAGACAAGTTAAGACAGCTGTCCTAGAAAAAAGTTTTAAACCCTAAATTGCACATAGTCTATCAGAATTAAGAACTCCTCTTGATATGTGAAGAACTGTAGTTTTTAGGAGGTATAGTATCCACTGTACTACCTTTGTAAATCTGAGAAGTTCTGTTTTTCAAGGAGCTTATTTTCTTTATACCTTTTCTGTAAACTCAAATTGCATAGTAGGTGTCAGTATAGCTGCCGTTGCTGTCGTCTACGTATATAAGCACATTGCGAGGCATTGCAATGGGTGTACACAACACAAGACTGAAGGAGAATGTGTTAGAATAGCTCTGTAAGAAGGAATACCTGCTTGCTAGGAATTTGCTTCTCCACACATCACATTGGATAGACATGCGCTCTAATTGTTCAGACAACTGAGACATATTCCGGCCCAGGACTTCATTTTCTAGGATTAGCTGATTTTTCTCACGAGCCATCCGTTCAAAGTGGTACTGCAGATCATCCCCAACAGAAGCAACAAGTAATTTCTTCAGCTCCCTATTCACCTAGAATTAGACCAAACTGCCCTGTAATTATCAATATATAATGAAACACCCCCCACCTCCAGAATGCAATGCAAGTTACTGCAAACGGCTTTTCCCTTTCCTGAATAGAATGCATCCAGTGCAGGGTATATTAAGCCTCAGAATCCACTCTAGCGAGCATAAACATCTAAGACTAATGCATGTTTAGCACACTCTTATTTAAATACTAACAGAGGCCAGAAAGGAAGAATGAAAGCCTGCTACGAGAAAAAGTTTCAGTAGTATTCAAGTCCTGAATCAATCAAATAACAAAGGATTAGACAAGACATCAACAAATGGATATTGTTTAGAAAATTATAGTCACTCCTTCTATGGCATAACATTTTTCACTTAGCAGTTGAATTCAGAAGCAAAATCTTTCCTTGTGGAAGATCCATTTCCCTGCAGCCCTCTAACGCATTTCTCTCAGCTTCAAGACTTTCTTTCATTGGTTGTCAGAGAAGCAGCACTGGATTATTTAGATGTAATTCTACTCTATATCTTAGCTTTTAGTTCAAGGGGGAAACTATTTGCCTCAAGTCTAGTGTCATAGCAGCTCTTTGGTTACATTCACAAACTGTTTATATAAACCAAAGCAGCTCAGCTGTGTAAGAGAAAACACCTTTCATTTCTTACCTCTGTCTGTATACGCAGCTGATTAGAGAGCCCTTCTTTATCCTGTAACAACCGCTTTTCTGAATTCTTTAGCTTTTCAATTGCATTTTTCAGCTCTTGCTGCTCTTTCTTGGGATCTGCAGCTCCATCTGACTGATGAAACATGTCTCCTTTATGTCCCTCTGATTTAGCCACCTTAGCATTTTTAGTTGGAACAACATGGGTGATAGCTGCTTTGGGGACTAATATACGAATAGCTTCAATCTCCACTGATTTATCAACAGGCACTTTCCCCAGCTGCAGAACTCCAGGACTCAGAGAAGAGATTGTCTTTTTATGTGGACTGTGGTGGCTGTGGTGGTTCATAGTGTTGGCTCCAGTGATTACTTCCACTGGTCCAGCTGCCTGCTCAGTTTCCATGCCATCTCCAGGTCCTCGGATTGGTGATGAGGCATCATCAACTGAAATTTAGAAATAGCAGAGGCAAAGTTTACCACCTTTCACTTTCTTAGTCTCACTGAAACTCTTCACTTAATTTCTGTACTTCAAAGTTAGAGATTTTAATTGCACACTGTGCAATTAAATTGCACTGTGTGTGCAATTAAAGACTCCTTTGCAGCAGCAATTATGAAGCACAAATCAGAAAGATCCTAACTCAAGTGTGTCTTGCTCATTAATACTAATAGGACAAGACACACATTGATCTGAATTGCACCCATTGTAATTTCTTGCTGCCATACAAGATGAAATGCAAACATGAAAGAGGAAATTCTTGACAATATCACTCATAGGCTGAAAGCAAAATCAGTTTTTTAGAACTGACAGAATCAGAGCAGTCTCATTCTAAAAGTAAGAAATTAAAAGCAGCCATTAGTTACACAGCTACTAACACCTTAATAAACCTATCAGATTGTTAAGGTACCATGTGTTTTAGTTGTCCAATTGAAGGTTTAAGAAAAGCCAACAAGCCAGTTCTGTTTCACTTCTAATCAACAGACCCCAGTATTTCCAGCAATGCTGCATTCTGTTCTGAATTCCCCAATATGCATGATAACATTTACTGCAATTCATTTTATCTAAGTTCACTAAATTTTCAGCTGATTGAAGTATTGCTACATGATTTCCTCACAATGGGAGAAAGCAAGAAAGTTTTGAGGCACACTAGCTACGCATGCTGCTTTTTTCCTCATACTGCGGGCAGTAATGTGAGCCTGCGTCCTCTATCCAAATAATGAATTTCAAAAATGCAGTAGTAACACATTATACTGCCCAACTTTCAACTTGACTGAGTCAGTACCAACAGGTACTCAATACTACAGGACTGACAGAGTAGTGTACTTACAGATAACAGACCAGTGATAAACTTGTTTTTCAATACATAACTGGAAAACTAAATTAAATTCACTGTTATATCCAGGCAACACTGATTTTCACTGCAATAACGTAGTCACATAACTACATCCTAATAGCTACATAAAAGGACTAAGTTTAAATGAATGGAGCCTGGCATACAGTCTAACTCCGGTCTTAAGAATTCACATTAAACTACTTTTAATCCAGCCTGCTTAGATATCATGCGAACCACCTACCTTTTTCTAAAGATGCCATTTTCTCTTTAGTAATCAGCTCTTCTCAAGTCTGAGGAGGAAATGAGGAGTGGAGGGAAAAAAAGAAAATCTTCAGCAAGGTAACACTGACAGTTAATCCTGGATTACTTTATTTTCTTGTACAACCTCTGAACTCCAGTTCAGTTGCATAGTTAAAAAGAGCACACCAAAACAAAGGAAAAAAACCCAAACCAAACCCACAAAAACCAAACCTATAAACCCCGCACCAAGTCTCAAAGGACTGTGAGACTTCTGGCACTTGTTTCTTTTTTTTTTTTCCACTAAGAGCTGGACTTCAACTCCTATCTCCTGCTCCTCATCCAGTTCCAGCTTCCATTCCTCAAATTTCTCTTTCTGGGCTCCGTCATTTTACCCTTTAAAGCTCTGTAATGCTCCCAGAGCACAACTGCATGACCGCGCAGATGACCAAAGATCATCACAGAACAATGAGAAAGGGAAATCCCACACTGTACTTAAAGCAGACCAAGAGGTGAGGAAGAAATGATGGTAGCTGCACAATTGCTTTAGTCCCGCTTCCTAATACAACTTTTTTGGTAGAGCCAATTCCCAGCCAAAGCAGAAGTCAGTGCCCTGAGTGGCTGCACATGCTTTATTTAACCTAACAGTAAAACTTTACCCACAGTTTGGCGCAAACTGCCATCCTGGCCATTTTCTCCCTTATCCACCATTGCCTCCTTCACCCACATGCCTCCTTCACTCTCAATTCTCCAGGTAACTCATCCTCCTTTCTCAGGGTCTCTCACTAACTACATTAGTTTGAGATCAATACATCCCCTTTTTTTTTCTTCTTCTTTCAGTTCTCCCTGTTATTCAGGGAGCTCTCCCAAAACCTTTGCTTCCTTTTGTTATTGCACTAACTGAAAAGGCTTAACTAGAACTTTTCTTGACTTCCACTGCTACAGCTCTGCCCTGCAAAGATAATGATAGTGGTGTACACTACTTCCAGCTCTCTGGATTCATGATCTGTTTTGTGGAAGACAGGTTTATCTTTGTGATGACCAGAGGACAAAGGAAACACCTTAAGCTTCTTCAAATGATAGATATAGGAACATCTTCACTATGAGGGTGGTGAGTCACTGGCACAGGTTGCCCAGAGAAGCTGTGGCTGCCTCATCCCTGGCAGTGTTCAAGGCCAGGATGGATGGGGCTTTGAGCAACCTGGTCTAGTGGAAGGTGTCTCTGCCCGTGGCAGGGAGTTGGAACTAGATGAACTATAAGGTTCCTTCCAACCCAAATCATTCTGTGATTCTATGATCTTGTTATTTGTTGCTTCTACAGCTGGCGTTATGTTTTTGCTCATTTAATACCACTCATCACTACTGTTCGCTCATTTTTGACTGAGGATCTCTACTCATTTGAAGAGAACAAGGAGGATGAAAGCTCAGAAAAGGGAAAAGATACTCAATAAGGACTGATTATAAGCATTTGGTCCTGTCTACTTCATCTGAGCCCACCTGCTGGCTATCCTGATCCTTTAATACTCATGCTATAATACTGTTCTTACTGTCCTGCTTCATGCACAAGCCTCAGGCTCCGCAAAAATCCCCTTTTATTTCATTCCTATAGGCAAAGCTCCTTCATCGGTTGAATCATTAATTGCCGCACTTCTCAGCTAACATCCTGCCCTTACAGAACCGTCACGACAGGCAACGCAAGGAAATCCCGCATTAACGCGACTGAGTCATGACACACCACGGCCTCAGAAAAACACCACGACTCAGCCCCGGCTGCCAGAGACGAGGAGTGCTCCCCTCACCTCAGCTTCAACCGAAGCCCCGCTGCCTGCCGGTAAACGACAGCTGGACGTTACCCACCGCTCTTTAAACGACGCTCCTCCGTCCACGGCGGGACCGGCTAACACGCACCCAGCGCTCCTCGGGCCCAGCCCTGGCCGCTCTCGAGCTCCGGCCCTCCTGCCACCAGGCCGGACGCAACCCCGGCAGCCCCAGCTCCCCCGGCCCGGGCCCCGAGAACGTTACCGGAGCACACAACACCACCGCCGCGGAAACCCATCAGCTACCGCCACCTCCTGAGGCTTCCGCTTCCTACGGCGAGCCCAGCGCTCCTGAGTGACGTCGGTCCCCTCTGCCAATCGCTGGGCCGGGCACGGCGGCGGGGCTTCGGTTGCCAAGGGTTCGTCACGTCGCGCTCGCTGCAGCAAGGTGAGGGGGGATCCTTCTGCAGCTGCCGCCATGGTGAGCACCGCCGCGGGGCTGGGTCGGGATGAGACGAGCGGGACCAAGGCCGCGGAGGGTGAGGGTCAATAGCAGCAGCTCCGCGCCGTCATGCCGGCGCCTTTCCCCTAGGCGGCTGCGAGGCGGGCGGCGGGGCGAAGCTGAGCCCCGGGGCAGGTGGTGCCGAGCGCGGCTGGGAATAACGGCAGCGGCGCGGGTCCAGGGCTCTTCTCAGGGGCTGCGCTCGTAGGTATGAGCGGGGTGGCTCAAGGTATGCCCTGGCCTATTTTCTCGCTCCTTTCTGAGGCCTTTTGTGAGGCGCAGTCAGTAGGTAGTGCTAGCTTGCCGTTAGGTCTCGTTGGGACCCAAACAGGAAGATGTTTGCATGTCCGAGCTGCCCTCAATTAGGAACCGGCTAGTTCTGGAAACTGGGCTGCATCAACGGGAGGTCAAGCGAGGTCATCCTGCCCCTCTGCTCTTATGAGACCCCCTCTGCAGTACTGCGTCCAGCCCTGGGGCCCCCAACACAAGAGGGATGTTTACCTGCTGGAGTGAGTCCAGAGGAGGCCACGGAGGTGATCCAGAGGCTGGAGCACTTCTCCTGTGACGACAGGCTGAAAGAGTTCAGCCTGGAGAAGAGAAGGCTCTGGGGAGGCCTTAGAGCAGCTTCCAGTAGCTCACGGGGGCCTACGAGAAATCTGGAGAGGGACTTTTTACAAGGGCATGTAGTGATAGGACACGGGGGAATGGCTTTAAACTGACAGAAGGGAGATTTACATTAGACATTAGGAAGAAATTCTTCACTGTGAGGGTGGTGAGACACTGGCACAGATTGCCCGGAGATACTATGATCCCTGACAGTGTTCAAGGCCAGGTTGAATGGGGCTCTGAGCAACCTGGTCTAGTGGAAGGTGTCTCTGCCCATGGCAGGGGTTTGGGACTAGATAATCTTTAAGGTTCCTTTCAACCCAAACCATTCTATGGTTCTGTGATCCAGTGGGAAGGCAGCTGGTGAATTTTAAGAATAGAATACGCCCTAGGTGCAGCAGGCTTTGTCCTTGTCTGGATCTTCTTTTTAGTAATGGAGGAATGTTGAGGCGGTGGCACTAATGAAAAAACAATTTGCACTGATAACAGACTGAGTTGCCTTTGCTGAAGGTGTTATGCAAAACTCAGTGTTGCAAAGCTGATTAAAACCCAGCAATTTTGAATCAAGTTTTGTACTTGAACACATATGCAAGACACATATGAGAGCCTGGCTAATGCACCTGCTAAGTGTGTTCAGCTTTAAATACCTGCCTCAGTAGCTCAGGTTTGCCCCATCTCCTCCAGCCTGTATAGCAGCTTTGTTTGCACTTTGCTTTCAGAACACAAACTCGGGATCAGCATCTGCCACTAAAGTAGGACTGCCAATGTTTGTTTTCAAATATAAGGGTTGCAAGTCTGATTTAATCCAGGCAGAATTGTAATTTTCAGTTCCATGTTGAATTTATTCATGTCACTGGAAGTCCTGCTTTGTGACTTTGCACAGATGTCACTTAGGTGGAATGTTTGCTTTGTTGTAGTTGATTATTATTATGAATGTGATGTATTTCTAACCTCCCTTTATTTCTGAGGTGGCACCAAGTTAACTGATTAAAGCGGTGTTAAATCTTACAAAATGTTTAATGATAAATTTGTTGAATTTGTTTTGAAAAGCTTTCAGTGACAGAAACTGCATGATCTATTATCATAATTCCATTGCATGATGATTTTTCTAGTTTACCCTGGTCTTTCAAGGGTTACAGCCCTGCTTCTTGCTTTTATACTTACAAAGCCGTCCATTTTCCCACTTAGGTGTGCTTCCTCCTGCCAGTTTCCTAAAATACAGTAAGAATAATTTGGTAGCTGAAAGACAATTGGAAAATAGGTGTTTTGGGAATGTGTGCTGCCCAGTTAGGTATGGACGCAGCATCCTGGGAAAAGGGATAGGTTATGTGACTGTTAGACGCCATGACTTTACATGCCTGATCCATCTCAAACATCTTCAGAACATCTGTTCTCAGGGTCAGTGAATCAAGCAATTGACTCATCAAAAGACTCCTTCCAGTGGATTCAAATACTGATCTACAAGCTGGATTTTAGCCTTAGGAACCTAATTATGTTATGAAAGTAATGAACAGTTAATACTGTGTTGCTTCCACACAGTAGTATAAATTGCATAATTTTAAATGTGTATTTCTACTCAGAAAAGAACTGTTACAAGTCATATAACAGCCAGAGAAAGAAAAATGCAATAACTTTTTAGTGAAATCAGTTTGGAGTGTATTTGTGTTAGACCCTATACTTCAGTCACATGGAAACAGTACCCTGGAAGTGGTTGTGTATATTGTAAAACTGGGCACATAACTGCAGCGGAAGCTAAGATAAGGGGAGAAATGACCTGAAATATCCCGCAGTTATTTGTCTTTCTGTGACAGCAGTTTGGCTTAAAGGTCTACTAATCATTGAAAACAGTTTTCATTGTCATCGGATCACAGACAGTATTTCAAATCAGCTCCAAGGCATTATAGTGTCTTGATTGCTGCTGTGGATGATGAGCAGTAAATTCCCAAAGGGAAACTTGCTTATCTCCATCTGAGATGTGCTGTCTCTCTTGGCTGCTGGAATTCATTATTCTTTAATGGTGCCTTTCATATAATCAAATGCAGGGATATCTTGAAGTTAATGTTAGTGTCTTTTTATTAATGACTTTGGCACACTCTGACACTTCGTAGTATTACAGATACAGAAATAGGGCACTTGCCAGAGAATAATGGCCTCTACGCCAGCAATGTGTCACACAGATACAGAGCATTATTGCAGTTGGAGAGGCTGTACACAAGTGCAGTTGGATTATTTAATTTCTCTCCACTCTTTAAAACAACTATTCTTACCCCTGCACACTTGGCAACTGTAGCTTACATTACAAAGACTCTGAACAACAGCATAGACAAACATTTCTGTCTTGACCATAAAGAAATCAAGGCACATAAAAGCCAGGTGACTTGTCTAATATGATGCCATCTGATTTTGATTTTGTGGATGTAGAAGCACATGGTCAGTGGAATTTTGGTGTCCAGCTACCTTAGTTCTTTTTGCAAAGTTGGGAAAATAGAGATGAAGTCTCCTGGGGTAGGTTGCCAGAGCTTGCAGTCTTGTAATTTGACTGCAGTCTTGTAATTTTGACCACTGTCTTAAATATATGTGGAGATGAGCAGTTCAGCTCACTCCAGCAAAAAATTTTACAAATTGTATGTTACATGTTTGTTGTTATTACCATCAGTTCATTGGTAAAACCCCCAGCTTAGAGAACATAAACATGGAAATTCTCTGTTTAGACAGGGAATAAAAATGAGTAATTTCTTAAACCACTTTGATTCATCAGTGGAAAGACTTATTTTGTGATTTGGAAAATGGAAGTCAGAAAGTGACTAGTATGAATAGCTGTTTCTAGAACGTAACAGAAATTGAGTCCTGGGTTCCTCGTGGTCCAGCATATTATGGTACAATCACATTTTCAGCTGAAGAATTTATAAAAGCAATGCAGCTCATGGGGCAGCTGTGCAACATGCCTTGGTTTACAGGAGTTTAATTTGGGAACCAGTAATATCAACCATACTGGATTAACTGGTAAAATGGGATAACTTTGGTGAAAAGCTGTCATTCAGAGTTGATCATCTAAAGAGACAAAACTTCCTGCTGATAGATTTTCCTCAAAAAGTGCATGTTTATAAAATAACTTTTAACAATTTTCAGATTGTATACTTTTTGTTGCAAAATAGTTGCCATTAAAAAAAAACAAAACCAAAACACTACCACCACCACCACTCAAATTGAAAAACCAAACCATTTTTAGCTCTTCCAGGAAAAGATGTAAAATCTCCTGAAAAGACAATTTCCTAATGCTTAAGATTTGCTTCTTTGGTCTTAAAACAAGACTCAATTTCACTAGAGTGCCAGCTGGTGATTAAATTGACTTTTTTCAGCTGCCTCATGGCCTGACCCTTTCAGGTGTAAGATTGCATGACAAAACCAGCTGCAAAGACAGGTTTACTTCCTTACATGCTAGCTGTCATTTGCAGCATTTCATCACAGGGAAAGACAAAGTACAGTATGCAATGTGAGGAAAAAATAAGCAAAATGCTGTCAGGTAGCCTTTAAATGCTTGTTTTGTGGTGAATCTTTGTATAAGCATCAAAAATATGACGTGGTTTCTTCTTGAATCAGTGTTTCCAAATACTGTTAATTTACTTCTTGAGCAGATAGGCTGTGTATATTGCAGAAAATGTAGCCAATAAAATTCTAGTCTTTGCCCTCTGTCAGCCAAATGAAGCTGGGCAGGATGCTGCCATCTTTATGACATTATGTGCTATATAAAATACCACCCTGTAAGTTTGAAGTTGACAGGTTTAGAATCCATGGGATAAATTACCTCCTACTGTAGCCAAATCTTGGCTTTGGCTTGCAGAAATTGCCACTTCTAAAAGGAATTTTTGATGCATCAATGGCTCTTCTGATGGAGTGGCTCAAGGAGTTTAGATTATAATAGTCAAAATTATCTATGATTACCTAATGATAAATTCTGTACTCATCTCCGTTTATCACACAGATAAACCTAGGTCTGTCTGGGTCCTTTGGATTGTAGGTGCAGTTCTTAAAAACTTTGACACGTCTGTTCTCATTGTATGTTGGTTTTCTTTTTTACATTGTGAGAAACTGAACAACCTCAGGAATTACTCAGTGAACCATCGCCAGGAATAAAGAAAAGTTACTGACTTTCAGCTTGAAATAAAAAATAATGGAATTTGTTGACATAGCTGGTGGTTATTTAGGGAATTGTTCCAGGCAGATTTGATAGGGATAAAATTTATACTGAAGAGTATCCTGCCAGAGGTCTTAGATTTTGAAAACACATCTAGATCATTGTTAATATATGCGCACAACAGGTCTGTGTAGGCTCTGGGGAAGCTTGGAAGGATGGTAATTGCCTTTAGTCAAGGAGCTGCCAAGCTATAATAAGAATCATAGATTGATTATTTAGGCTGGAAGGGACCTCTAACCTGCTCAAAACAGGTCTAACCAGACATGTTTTGTACATCCAGGCCATGTACAGGCAAGTTCTGAACATCTCTGAAGGTGGAGATTGCACCCACCTCTGGGCAGCCTGTGCCAATGTTTAACTACCCTCGAGCTAAAGTTTTTTCCTAATATGTAGCTGGAATGTCCCATGTTTCAACTTGTGTCTTTTTTGCTTTTTGCTATCACTATGCACCTTTGGGAAGGGTCTAGCCCTGTCTTTTTGGTGTCCTTCAGCTGGGTAGTTGTAGGCAATAGCAAGGTCAGCCTCAGCATTCTCTGAGCTGAGCAGGCTCTGTTCCCAGCCTCATATTGTGTCTTATATTCTCTAGACCCTGGTGGCCCGTGGCTAAACACAAAAACCTGAATGTTTTATCTTTTCTGTTCAATAGCATTCAAACAGAATAGTGTGCCTCTGAAAAGCATTTTTGACTGTTCAGTTGAACGTTTTAGTGCCAGTTTCTAAAACATTGTGGTGATCTACTGTATCCAGCTAGATACCCTGCCAATTACTAACTGGCTGGTGAGAAACTGTGATAGTAGGGAACACCTGTTTTTGTGAAGAGGGCTGTTTCCATGAATTGTTGCTACCAGGAATAATCACCAAAAGTGCTGTTTCCTGGAAGTAAGCACTGTGCTTGGCCTAATCCTCCCAAACTATGTTGTGTTTACTTCTCCTTAGACAGATGGAAACAAGAGGCACTGGTGCGTAAGCAACACACCAAGGTCACTCAGTAGTGTTTTGTGGGTGGAACATAGTAGTTCTCTACCAGCCAACAAAATGGAAAGAAAAAGAGAAAAAGCAGTGTAAGGTTTGATAAAGGGAATAAAACCTGTATAGCTGGGCTCTGGGACACGCTGCTGCAGCTTAGTACTGAGAATGACAGCTTAGCAATTTTTTGCATGTATAACAAGAATATAATAGAAATATAGAATGGTTTTGGTTGGAAGGGACTTTAAAGGTGATCTAGTTCCAACCCCCCTGCCACGGGCAGGGACACCTTCTACTAGATCAGGTTGCTCAAAGCATCAATCTGACCTGTCCATGAACACTGCCAGGGATGGGGCAGTCACAGCTTCTCTGGGCAACCTGTGCCAGTGCCTCATCAACCTCACAGTGAAGAATTTCTTCCTTATATTTAATCTAAATCTCCCCTCTTTCAGTTTAAAGCCATTCCCTGTGACCTGTCATTACACACCCTTGTAAAAACTTCTCTCCAGCTTTCTTTTAGCCCCCCCTTTAAGTACTGGAAGGCTGTGATAAGGTCTCCCTGGAGACCTTGTATCAGGATATTCCCTAATCAGATAAGCACATACAAAAGGTAGAAATTCTTTGCTTCTCACACTAATGCCTAATAAAGAAGTATGTTGTCAGTATCAGAGAAACTCTGTGAGGTGGCCCTTGCAAATTGTCCTGGAGTGCTCAGCTCTGATACTCATTTAAAACATGTGGCGTTGACATTTTTGGAGGCCAGATATTGAAGAAGGCCACGTGCTTGTGTGTCAGCAGTTTTCCTGTGTAAAAGGACTTTATCCTGTGTGAAAAGACTGATGTATTTTCTCCACAGACTGTGATGATCTGTGCTTTATAATTTAGTAGTTTTTACATCCTTTTATAAGGTTATTAACTTTGAGGCATGGTGTACTAGGAAGAGACAGCAAACAGATGGCTTTTTACAGATCATTTTGTGAGTTAATTCTTGAGGTTTAAATAAGGTGCTCAACCTGTGTTTGAGCACCAGAGGGTGCTCCTGTATTTGCAAAGAAGCGTCTCTCTCCGGAGATGTGTTCCAGTGAGCCTGTTTTACCCTCTGTATTTGCATGGAATTCTTCAGTAATTTTAACGACCTTAATTATGTTTTTACGAATCGCAGCTTTTGTCATGAGAACTTCTGTTCACATGTAGCTTGTCATTAACCTGACTTCAGAATGAAGGATATATGACCACGACATCTGTACTAGCTGAAATCTGGATTTAGTCCAACTACTTCAGAATTAATACTTGATGCAATCTGAGAAAAAATAGTATTTTAATGTCAACATCTAGTTAAACAGCAGTGCAGACAAAATGCTTGTGTTAAGTGCCCACACCAGTGAATAAGAAATGTGTCAGCAGAGTTGTTTGTCTACTTCACAGGATTGTAAATTGTTACTTGACTGTTATAACCTCTGTCTGTTCAAGGTAGATGCAGGATGTGCGGTCTTTAGAGCATTCACACAACCTCCTGGGCGCCAATGCTCATGGTATCAGCTGGCTGAAGAACCCTTCCTCCCCTAGCTGTGATTCCAGGGCAACCAACTGATTCTTGTGAAAAATGCTTTTCAGATTATTATGAGCTGAGATAATCTGAAGATGCTGTAGGCATTATGCTAGCTTGAAGTGCTGTTGACAGCTTTGGTTCAGGATTTGTAGGTGTTCCCTTTCAAACCTCTATTTCCAACTGCTCATAGCCTGCTGAAATTTTAACCATTCGGCTTGAAATTTTCCAGACAGTTTCTACTGGAGGTTGAAAGTATAATGGAAGACTTGAATAAGGGGGGGGGGGAGAAGAAAGAAAAATTGAAAACATTTCAGAATCCTAATAATAAAAAAAAAGTAAGGTCAGTGTTCCTCTGAAGAACTTTAGTTCTGAAAAGATTGGAAATTGAAAGCTGAAAGTTTGCCAGAGGAATGATCTCTATGAAAGAAGACTACCTTCAAGTATTACTATCAGTTTTAATTTGGGGCCAAGTTTTGAGCCTTTCAAAAATGTTGTTTCCTGTAAATACAGGATAGGTTGGATCTTGTAATGGGGTGTGCACAGGTAGCTCAATGTGTTTGGATCGCATACAGACACTAATCTTATAGTTCAAAGTCAGAGACACATCATTCAGCAGCTGACCATGGTAGTGTTAGTTTCTCCTACTACTAACTGGTGCAAAGCACCTAAACTTCATGCTCAGATGTAATTATGTGAGATAACATGTGTTAGAAATGCTGTTATGAGTCAGGGAGCAGCTCTGCTTTTTGCTGAGATCATTGTCAGACTCTTCTTGAGTTAGTGGATGCAGATGAGCGTGCTGAGTACTACTGACTACTCTTAGAGGAATTGCATGTGATCATGTAATTAAGAGTACAGTAATATAATTTATGATCTACAGCTTTATAAACAGGCATTAAATGGGGACACATTCTGCTGAAGACAAGGTGTGCCTGGCCTTCTAAAGCTAAACCTGCCTTCACAGAGCAGTCAACAGCAGTATAGCATCCTTTGTGAGCTTTAGAGAAATTATATTCCATAATTAGAGGAATAACATGAATCCTGTAAGTACTTAACTATAATGTATAATTGCAGAGGATTGGACTTAATGGTTGAAGATTTGAATTCTTGATTCTCTTTTATGAGAGACTGGGGAAAAAAGAATAGGTTACACTAATCATGCCTACACACTTCACAGGAAGCTTACAGAATTTACATATCTAGTAGTAAAAGAACAGTTCTTGCTTAGTAAATTGTCAGAACAGCAAGATAATTTCACGGATGGGAGGTGGGATTGCAGATTCCTAAATTTAGCAAAAAAATTGGGGCCTTCAGCCTTCTAGAGCTGTGTTCATCACAGCCCTTGAGCATATATGGGGATGATTTACTGAACTGAGATCCCAGTCGAAGAGCAAGATTCACTTGGTTAGTGCTACAGAGGCAGAAGTATCCCCATGTTATTTGGCAACAGATGGTCCAGCCAGCAATAGCCATAACAGTCCAAAAGGCACCTGAGAAGCCAGGGTACCAGGAATATTCAGAGTCAGACAACTGTGAATATAAAGGATGTAGCACCTGCTTGCAGGAAGGTGAATGTAAATGCAGTCAAGTGTTTGACTCACTTAATAGATTTCCAAAGATTATTAAGAATTTTAATAATTTTAAGCAATGTTTAATTAATTTGAAAAAAGTTACCTTGAATTTATGTGAAATTTTCAATAGGCACAATTTGTTTTCTACAAGGGGAGGATAAAAAGAGATAAGCTTACAAAATTCAGGAGTGAACTTCTGAATGTGAGGTTTAGATTGAGAGTCATCAGCAATCTTGACACTGCCATGGAAATTGCAGTTGCCAGATGTTTCTCCATTTGAAAAGTGATCTTCTGATTTTACTTTTTGACCAAAGAAAAGCCTGTCGAGAAAGCGGTGGGAGGTCCAGCAGCAGTGAGGGGGCTACAGAATTGGAGTTCTAAAAATTATACCATCTCATGTGTCAGAAGCATGAATAGAAGAGGAGGAGGAAAATGAGTTTTAAGAGACAGAGCTAATTGAGTGCTCTATCTACACAGTGTTGTAGATTTAAGTTTTGCCCGGAAAATATCCTGTATTACAGGAATGTGAAGGTAGAAGATGGGTTGGATAACACAACTTAAGAAGCATGCACTGCTGAGGATTCATGTGGGTATTTAAGGTACATTACAGTGTTGAAAAAAAAAAAAAAAGAGCACTTTTCTGCCACTTGATGTTATTTGTGAAATACCACCAGTAAGTCCTGAAGTCTCTTGTTTCTGCCTTGCAAAATTGTTGCTGACCTTTAGTGGCTGCACTTTTTTGCCTTTCCATTTTCTTTCACAAATGGATTTTTTTTTTTTTAAGAATTATTAATGATGGAAATTTACTTGTAGTGTGTAAATAGATTTTTTCATGCAGCTGCTTTCAGCCTATTTGCCTCAGAAAACCGAAGTTTGTGATCACAGTCTGTTGGTGTGTATCTGACCACTAATGTTTTCACCTGGGAAGTTTGAAATTTAATGGCAGATTCAGTTAGATTTGGCAGAGGGATAATGATGTTCCTCCAGGTTTTACAAGACTGGGGAGAGGGGGAAAACCCCCTAAAGAATCTTTACAGAAAGACTTCAGTGTGAGCTCAGCCCTACTTAGGCATCAGAGAATCCAGGTGGGCCCTTATTAAATGCCTGAACTGAAGAGAGGCTGAATTCAAAACAGCCAAGAAACATAAGTATAGAGAACCAGGCCTCATTATTTGTCGTGTTTGCAGAAGTACTTGTCATTCAGTAATGACAAGTAGTCCTGAGGAAAGCCGAAAATAGTGGTTTGGGAGTTTATTTGCTTAAGATTGTTGCCTGTTGTAGTTAAACATACTGTCCTCCTTGTTCAGCCTGACTTAAGAGCGTACAGTACCTGGAAACTATGAAGATAGAGACATCTGATGAAGAAGCAAGTGGTTTGTGTTGTGATGAAGAGACACCATACATTTAGCTAACCATTCCTTTGCCCTCTGAAATGCATCTCTGTAGCAGTGCAGGCATAGATTGTATAAAAAGAAGTTAAGCTGCCTGATTTGTATAAGCTAGAATTGCTTTACAGCTTTTATAATACAAGTATCCCTTTTATTTACTAATGCCCAGAGTGGAAAGCCCTCCCAGAATAAGGACTTTGTTACAGCTGGAGAAAAGGATGCGCAAAAGTTGAGGTTGACTTGTCCGAGATTGCACAGAAGTCCATGAAAAGATTCATGTTGAATCATAGCATGGTTTGGGTTGGAAGGGACCTTAAAGATCACCCAGTTCCAAACCTCTGCCATGGGCAGGGACACCTTCCTCTAGACCAGGTTGCTCAAAGCCCCATCCAACCTGGTCTTGAACACTGCCAGGAATGGAGCAGCCACAGCTTCCCTAGGCAACCTCTTCCAGTGCCTTACCAACCTCACAGTAAAGATTTTTTTCCTTATATCTAACCTAAATCTCCCCTGTTTAAGTGCATGCTTAAGATATGTCCTATTTGATATCTTGACTTTTTATGTAACTTTTTGTAGAGATTCCAATGTTTTAAATGTTTTTGATTTTATTTTTTCAGCTTTATATACTTATTTACAGGGGCCTGTCAGATTTAAGATGTCATTACATGAAAGAGGAGCACTCCTAATCCACTGGCTAAGACCATCTTTGAGGCTAATTGAAGTTCCATTTTTTTGTGTGGTGTTCTGAATTCATAAGCACTCAGTGCTGCTTGGAAAGCTGGGCATCCTGCCAGGCCTACAGTTCCCTGGATAGATGCACCTGAAAGCATTCAGCTGAAAATAAAGCAAAGCTAGTGGGATGTTAGAATGGGAGAACAGGACAGCTAATAAGGAAACCATTTAGAGCAATCAAAATGCAAAGTATTTCTGGGGCTCTTAAGAAAGCAGGTGATATTGTGACAGTGCTTATATCTTTGGCCTGGTGAGGGAGTATAAGACTGTGCCTTTGAGGAAGGTGGAGCTAGATCTGGTTGAAATTCGTGACCTGCTCCTCAGACAAGGTGTTTATCAGTGACTTTCTTTTCATTTGTGCTGGAATCCTCTGCAGAACCAGAAAGTAGAGTAAAATCTGCAGTGATGAGTGGTCTGGAAGATGAGTGATCGGTGACTTAATGAATTTTGAGGGACTGTTTCAAATAATTCATAGCAGGACTTAAATACCTTCTGGTAGAGGTTTATCTATGTCTACAGCAGTAACTTCTGGACCCAGTTCTGAGAATAATGTTCTTGATGAAGGCTGGTCAGGGCCCCCACTTTAGCCTGAAGAGCATGAGGCCAGCATCGGGCTAAGGAATGCCAAAATGTACAGCAGTAGTAAATTTTTTGTAAGACCTACGAAGAGGAAAGACAAGGAGAAGGATGCCTGTTAACTGGCCAGTTCAACAAATGCTGGTTTTTTTGCCAAAGAGAGTGGTTGGCAAACTCACATACAATTGTGATTGATTTATTTATTTATTTATTTTTAATCCTTTTTTTCTCTGAAAGCATAAGGTAAGTAAATCTTAATGCATAAGCAGACTACCTAATGTTGGGGTCAGTCAGCTGCTTGGTATCTTCACCTGAAAGGTTTTAAAATAATTTATATCCTTGTCTTTTGATACCATCCTAGTTTCTATAAAAATACTCTTGCTCTTCCAAAATATTTTTGAGAGTGCCACCAGTCTGGTTTGGGGGGGCAGATTGTAAAAGAAATGTTTTTCTTAAAACTATTGCCAGATTTTTAGAAAGTTTCAAGGGAGTTCTTCCAGAAAGTTTGGGGTTTTTTGTGTAATAGGAGAAACACTTATTCCATGTTCCTGTCTGCTGCTCCATCCTGTTCCCAGTTATTTTCATAGAAACAGCTTGTTTCTTAGATCAGTACTTGACTGCAGGTTTTCCCTGTGATAGCAGTTTTACAAAATACAGAGTACAGGTATCAAGATGAATCCTTTTGGCTATGATTCAGCTTTTACTGAGGTTCCTGCAGGCTTTTTAATGCTTTGTTGGGGGTTGATTCAGCTTACTTGATTCTTTTTCTCCCTGGTCTGATTTCGAAGTCATTGAATCACTGAAAAGATCACAGGAGCAGCAGACACCAAGCTGCCCACTTACAATGTAGCAATACTCTTCCGGACTCCTAAACTTGCAAATATGTGGGCAACAGTCTGTGAGCCTGTGTCAATGTGTAATGCATATTGAAGTTGCTGATAACGTGTATAAGCCTTATAGAGACCAGATTGCTAATAGCATGTAAAGATGCATTTTCTAGACACCTTGGGGTTTCTAATTTTAAGAAATATTTTGGTGCTGTTTTGTGTGAAATTGTCTTGAGTGTTAAGTTAAAGGGATTATGATAAGATGTAGGCTGATAGCTGGTTTAAGCGCAGGTATTTGTTCCAGTCAGTTACAGATTACAGAGATTACAGCTCAAAAGCATAAAGTGACAAACTCACAGAAAAATACTAGCTTTGAGCTTATAGATGGGGCAGAATTATCTTTATAATGAATAGAAAAAGAAACTTATGCAAAACGCAGGATCTTAGTAAAATATGTTGCCCATGTAATAGTGAGGGGAATCATCTCTATTCCTTAGGCTGTGGTAAGGCTGAGAGTGCATATAACCAGCAGTGGTTATGTGGTTCCTGATTCCCTGTGATCTTCATTGTAAGAGAAACTCTTACAATCATCTTACAATGAATGTAAGATGACATTTCTAGTCAGAACTAGAGGAAGAGGACAAAAGTCGACACCCCAGAACAGGCAAATAGTGTGGCAGTCAGGAGGCATCTTGAAGCTGGGAAAACAGAATCCAGAGATATGTTCTGTATGGTTGAGATGAGAGGGATAAAATTGTTTCTCCACCTTTCCATGCAAATTTCTTGCTCCCTGCACTGCTGTTCTGCCACAGTTGCTTCTCATGAAAACCTTTGGAAGACTTGTTTTTGTTTTACTGCAGAGCAGAAGCCCTGTGGTAGTCTTAAAGGTTTACAGGACAAGAAAGCATTTCCTGTCCAGCTTTCTAAGCATTCTGCTACCTGGTTATGAGCTTCCTTGACAGCTATAGAATCATAGAATAGTTAGGGTTGGAAAAGACCTTAGTATCAACAAGTTCCAACTCCCCTGCCATGGGCAGGGACACCTCCCACTAAACCATGTCACCCAAGGCTCTGTCTAAAGATGTTCTCCATGTTCCAGAGAAAACATTTCCCTCTGCAGCAGGGTTTTTTGTGAGCACAGTTCTTTCATAAGTGTTTGGGTTTAGCTTCTTAGTCCCATACTAGCTGAGAATGACTGCTTCCCCCATCACTTTCAGAACTAAGTACCAGATTTATTTTGTTTTTTATTTCAGCTGTACTTCAGTAAACGTTTCTCATGTGCACAGAGCCATCCTACTGCATATTCACACATACCAATATAAACAAAAAAGCGTAAGCTAGCAAAACCTACACATGCATCCAAATGTTTTTCTGTACAGTTTGTTAAAAGAGAAAGGAAGAAAAAGATTATTCTTTCTATATTCACAGGGGTGAACTCTTGACATCACTGATTTCAGTGGCTTTAGCTTTTACCGTGGAAAGGGGCTGTAAAAATTGAGCTCAAGACAGCTACTCTAAAACTATCAGTATGTAACTATAAAGTGCACAGTCGCTGCTGGGATTTTTAATGCTGGTAGTTTTTTCACTGATGTGAAAAGTTATGAAAAATTGTGTCTCCCTTATTAGGTGTTGCTTGGTTAATTGTTTTGTCATGAGAGCGGAGGCTATGTGTGATTTTAGTGAGGGCATGGTACAGAAATGAGCAGAAAATAATGTTTTAAAGCAAGAATTTTTTGAGTTGTAATGTATTTATAGAGTCACTTGATTTATTACTACTCAAGCTGTTCACAGTGATGTGACTTCACTAGTGACTAATGTGTTTCATCCATTTCCTGAGGGAGTGAGGTGCTAGGGCTCTCTGGTCAAGGGCTGTGAAATCTTCCCATTTCAGGACTCAGTGTTGATCTGGAGCTGTGAGGTGAGTTGAACATGATACCACCATCAGTGCTCTCTAATCACTCTGCTCTGGACAATATTTTCTCCTTGAGTTTCCTTTGTTAGGAGGATGAACAAGGATGAAACTTTGCATGTCTCCCATATTACTGTCTCATCTTTGAGACTCCTTCCCACATGGCAGTCTAGGGCACACTAGTGAAGGGTTGTGCAAGAAAGTTGTTTGCCATGCCAGTTCTGTTGATTGAGCAGTAAATTGATTGAAAGTAAGTGTTCAGAAAAGACAATTTCAGGGCTGAGAAGGCTTAAATTTTTATTGCAATCCTTACAATATGTGATGGGAAGGGAACAGGTTTTTGTGTTTGGTTTTTTTGCCTTCAAAAAATCCTACTCCTGCTCTAAATAAGTTATTAAAAGTCTTTGTTCTTATTTAAAAATATATATTCTGAGCTTAGTATGTACTCAGTTTTTAAAACTCAGGATTTTAAATTGGTTGTTGACTTGAATTTTAAATTTTTGGTGACTTGGAGTGACAGTTTTACAGTGATGCCTGACAAGAGCTCACCAGACTATGTTCACATTACTCCATGTCGTGATTGTCTTCAGGATTGTCTTCTACTGTTTTAAGGCTATACACGTGAATCTGCAATAGCAAAATTGCAGTCCTATTGTGTTTCACAGTATACTTGTCTGGAAGGGTCTTCAGTTTGCTTTTAATGTTGAATTTCTTCACTTTGCAGTGTGTGCCTCTGAAACCATCTACCTGTTCAAAGTCTGTTTCAAATTATTTTTACAGTGTTTCCCACAAGCACTTAAGTTTTCTTCTGATAGTGTTTTTTACATTTAGAGATATATATTGTGATAATTTTATGTCTATAAAGCAGGAGAAATTCTAGTTATGGACCAGGAGAAGCTTTACAGACCTTGTTTTGGTTGTTTTAGAAAACTGTTAGCTCTCCACATTTTCCAGATACAGAATAAGAACCGATTCAAATTTTCCTGCTTGCTGATAACATTACTGGGTATTGAGGGGTTAGGTCTGCAGTGTTTTTCAAGTCTTAAGTTACTTTGCATTTGCTTACAACGCTAAAAAAAGATAATACAGAATGTTCTTTTTTGCTCAGCTGGGTAAGAAGCACTGGCCAGCAGAGCTTGCTGAATAAAAATATTAATAGCTCAGACATTCATTATAATCATATAAAATGCATTTCAAATGGATCTTCAAACCAAGGGTGCTTTAAAAGAAAAAAGAACAGACCAATTCCTCACCAGACATGTAGTTTCTGGTGAGGAACTACACCACGCAATGTAGTTTCTCACTGTAAACATGAAGGTGCCGTTGACTGATACTGGTGACTAAGTGAAAAATCTAATGGTGTTTTCTTTGCTTACTCACAGACGTACATTACTTCTCCAAGACAAGTAAGCATTTAGAGGTTTTGGAAGTTTCGCTTAAATGAAAATTAGTAGTTGCTCTGGCAGCTGCTACCTAGAAAATATATTTTAAGGTGATGCTATAGTATGAAATAAGTAGCATGGTGTAATGCAGTTATAGATGTGTTCATGTTGTGAGGAGGCCTTGATTAAGAATGGTGCATCTTTATTTATTTCATGGATCACTCACTAGTCAGCTTCTTGAGCAGTACTCCAGAAACAGGACTTTTTTTCTTTTTAGACAACCTCTTTGGTAGAGTACTGCTTTTTTGTAGCATCCATTCTTGACAAGATTATGGTCAGATTAATCAATCAAATGTCTTCTAGCAGTGTGTGTGTATTCAAGATCAAGGTTGAAATCAGTAATTTATTGTTGTCTGCCAGCCATTATTATTGCTTATTGTCAATACAGAAAAATTAAGGTATGAATTTTGACATAAGAAAGAGTTTGTTCTGGTTTATGTATCTCCAGAAGGACAGCAGCAGCAATGAAGACACAAGCATGTTTAGCTTAAGTCAGGGCCAGGAACCAGGGTAAGCCCTAGGGAGGTTTTGTGCTGGATACTGCACCTAAAACATGAGTTTTAAGTATTGTCAAAGGCTGCTGTGTGTAGAGTAGAGATAACACAGAAGTTAAGTAGCTCATATAAATAAGGCTTTCAGTGCTGCACAGAATTTTACAGATAGAAGTGAAACCTGCATCTTCACAGAGCAGTGTGCTGCCCCCACTGCACAGGTCTTTCTCTGATATAATCCTATCTTTGTTTTGCAGTGTAAGGGTACCATAAAGGCTGACAAGAGGGTGGGGCACTTGCCATGATGCTGTTAACTGAACAGGTGCAAGTATTCATCACATTGTAGAATTCTGAAATTGTTCTTCATTATCTCATCCTTTCCTGCTGTGTTTGTGTTAGGACTTCAGCCTGCAAAAGCACTTAGTCATAAGTCAGTTTTAAGCTGAAGTTGCTGAAAGAAAAAATGCACTGACAAGATCACTCTTACTGTTTTGTTTTGTTTGTTTTGGTTTGGGTTTTGGGTTGGTTTTTGTTTTGTTTGTTTTGTTTTATTTTTAATGTCTATATCTCCGTAGGTTTGTACTCACTAGGAAAATGATTATTCTTTTCCTGCTGATGTTCCAGAGTAGTCATGGAAGCCTGTGGCAATTCTTTCTGTCCTGTTGTTTATTGAGCAGTCTTTGAAACAGCTGAAGTGCTGCTGTTTTCCAAAATCTGAAGGACTAAAAAAAACCTACATTGCTTTAACTTGAACTCCAAGTGATACCTAAATATTTAAGATATATAAAAGGGCACAGATATATCTAAGAAGTGGAAGCCTGCGGCAAGACTGTGCTTACCCTCAGAACTAGAGTGAGATTTAGGGGAGGTGTAGAAATTAAAATTTTAGAGTTCCATCTAACAGCTGTAAAATAACTAACGTTGCAGTATTGATAGCTAACAAACATGCCACTAAAAGGTGTTAGAACTGCAGGTCCACATGCATTGCATCGCCTTTGTGCTTACATTTCTGCAAAGGGTTATCCTCTGAAAGATGAGCTATGCATGTAGCTACAGTTTTAGGATTACTGCAGTCTACCTTTCTTGTGTACTCCTTAGGGGCAGAAACTGAGTTGTAAATGAGATTGGGCTATTTATGCTGTATGTGAAGTAGTTAGTCAAACTAATGTTGTCCTTAACTTTAATATGTTTATCTCATCATTAACAGCAGTTCAGATATAACTGCTCAGGAAGAGGAAAGTGTTTTATTGTAGGATGAATAGAAAATATGTTAAGATTCTGTATTTCATTTGTGAGCAAACATTATTTCTAAGAAATGAAAGTAAATCAAATACTTCACAAAGTGAAGAAGTCTAACAACAACTTCTACAACAGTCCACTTTTTGTGTCTGATAAAATCAGAGTAAGTTTTGAGATTGCCTGGCAAACTGCCATGCTGTTCCATGACACTTAAAACATGATAGCTCAAAGTGAAAAGATGTCACCAGATGTGGTAAGCAGAAAATGATACGCAGAGTGTGCAAATGCATTTACTAGTGGTTTTTTTTCCCTTTTTTTACTTTTCTGAAAAAAAAATGCAAGGAAGTTTTCTGTTGGTGTGTTTTTACATATAAAACATGTACACTTTCTGTAACAGCCATTTTCTCCTCTTTTCTATTTCCAGAGTCAAGATGACAGATTTGCTTTCACTGCTGAATGGTATGACCCAAATGCTTCACTCTTTCGGCGTTATGAACTTCTGTATTATCCAAAAGATGGATCAGTTGAAATGGTGAGAATAAAAGAAAAAAAAAATCTATTATCATAATGGTAATATCTAATTAAGCAGTTTACAAAATGGGAAGCTACTGCTTATACCTATTGATGGAAAATGTAATTTAAGGAAAAAATGGTAAAAAAATTTAATTTATCATGTATCTTGCTCTGTTTCTAAAACTAAAAGGAAAGCAAAAATACAAGTTCAGAGCATGTGAAGCATGTGGAATGGCTTCCATGTTTATAATTTTTTTTTCTTAAAGCTTGCTTTGACTTGGAGAGATTCATCTTCACAAATCTTTCCTTATTCAATCTCTGCTTGGGTTTCAGAGTCGAAGCTCAGCAACTCTGACCTACTGCTTGAGAAGCATAATTTGAAGCTGATTCCGAACCGGGGCATAAACTTCAGCAGGAATTCCAGAATTCTCTGAAGAGTAAAATATAGAAGTATTTTCAAAGTAGAGAAATTGATAAATTGCTCTTAATTTGGTTTTAATGAAAGGAAGCATGTTTCAGACAGTGGGATCTAAATTTTTCCATCAGTGGTGCTTGTACAGATCTTTCTGACTTGTGGTTCATACAGTCAGTTATGTTTATTGATATCATGTTAAAATAAGCTTTTTTGCAGCAACAAGCATATATAAAAATATACATATATTACCCTTATATATATATATATATATTTAAATGTAATATGTACTGTAAAAGTAATCCTAGTAAACCAACCAATGCTTTGTGCTTCCTTTTAGGAATGAATGGTTTGGACTATCTTTTCCGATTTCTAATGAAGATCTAGGGGTCTGAGAATAGCCTAGACTTGGACATTCACACTTAGCAATTTTACAATAAAATTTTTAGTTTTCCTGCTATAAATATCAAATGCAGAAATAAGAAACCTAGTGGAAGCTGCCTTTTTTTACCCAAACTACTGCTCACTGAAACCATGGTACCCACCTGTGTGGAGGTGATGCTCTTTGCACTTTTTACTGATAGTTTCTTTAAAGAAACTCTGTCATGATGTTGTCTCTTTTAAGTTAGTTCTTTGTATGATATCTGTGTGTGCACAGTTGTCAAAATGTGAGGATTTTTAGTTTTTAATTCCCAGAGACAGTTTAGTTAATCAGTCAGGAGCCATAATCATCTTCCTACACAATCATGTGTAGGCTGGCAAAATTGTTGTTCATTTCACCTAGACGTCTCAAACCCAAGAGCTTTCAAGGTGTTCTTAAGCTTCTTAACGCATTCAGCATCAAATACCTATGGCTTAGAAGACGTGCATTTTGCTAGCGTGCTCTTAGGTTAAGGTAGCATGGTGTGTATGCAGTCATGAATGTATATGGACTGCATGTGATCAGGATGTGAGTTAGAAAAGCAAAAATGCATGTAACACCTCTATAGAAAGAGTGTCTCAGAATCACTTTTGCTGTGAATTTGTGGAAAGAGATTATATTAAGAATTCTTTCTGGACTTTTTATTTTTTAATTTCTGTAGTATTTAGTGATTCTCTATTACTGCCTAATTCTTCTGCATCTTTTGGTATCTTGCTGAGGAGATGACAGCCCACTCTTACCTCTAACGTATCTGAGGATAAGCGAGGTAATGGATATGAGCCAGCTTTTCCCTGCTTATGAGAAAGATGTTTCATCTCCTTCCCCACCTCCCGGACAATAGCTCTCCTTTATCACACACTTCAGCTGAAGGTGGGGCAGAGCTATTTAAGGCTTGTGTTGTGTGAAGTCCTCAGCTTTCCTTTTCTTTCTTAGTCCTTCGTCTCTTGGTTCTGATGAAGAAAAATGACAGTGGGAATAATGAAGCAAGTTTCTAGCTTACTTTGCAGCTGGACAAATACAATATAGGTTTTTGCACATGTGAGCAAGCAGCTTTTGTGATCAAACAGGATCTCATGACAAAGAGATGCCCCATTTTCTGAAGTTTCCATAGTTAATAACTCTCATAGGGAATTTTTACAGCCTGGACAGATTTTATTTCTACAGGAGATTTCCTAAAAAGAGAGCAGAAATTTTTAGAAAGGACAGATTCTTAGTAGAGAACTATTTTGTTTTGCCTGATTTACTTCTCCAAGTACATGGTCAGGAAGGAAACAGTCCAAACAGTCTTACATTACTTCTGCTGTGGTTTATCATTTGCTTTATAAAAAGGTCTTTAAAGCAAATCCAAAATTCCACTCTAAAGAACAATTTTTTAACTCAGGAAGATGCCTCCCCCCACCTTAATCTTTTGCTTGAGAAGACAGAAGAAGCTCAGGGTGCTTTTCTAGCAACTGTTATTGATATAACCAAGGAAATGCCCAGATTTTTAGTCAAGACAGTTAATAAGCTTCTTGGCAAAGTCCAGGAAAGAACAAGTGCTGAATTCAAGTGATATTTTATTTTTTGTTTTAGTGTGTTGTCATTTCATTGCCTACCGCAATTGAATAGAGGAGCATGTATGAGGAGCTAAAGACATTTCATCAGGGAAAGATTCTTCCTTATAATCCTGCCGCAGCAGAAGGAAGCATCAAAATAATTTATATTGTCTGATCTGCAAAATTTTGTCTATTCTGAAAAAACCCTACAATTCTTCTAGCCTTCTAACAGGAAAGAAATGTATTCACATGTTTCAAAAGATGGAGGAGTATGTAATTTTACTCTCAATTTTTTTTTTCCTCCAAAATTTGTGGGAATTACATTCTTTCTTTTAATGCTGTTCTAGTCTGTATACCATTACAGTGGAGCATAGTACATGTGTTGTGTAATTCAGGACAAAGAAGGGTAAGTCTGGCCTGGGGAGGACAAAACTCTTCCTTTCATAAGATTCTGCTTCCTCAGGAGACAGAAGGCATCTGTAATATCCACATGCAGTGAAGAAACTGTTCAGCAGGTTGCCTTTTGTGCTTTGCCAGCCCACCCAGAAAACTACACATTAACATCTTGGTTCTTGCTTGGAATGATGATATATAGCTGAATTGTCTTGACAGGCTTTTGAGCTTGCAGCTTTAGGCAGTAAGAATGTCTCAACCTAATGTTGCAGTCACCCATCCGTCCCTAATTCTGAGTCTTGTGCAATCAAATAAAGCATGGTATCATTGGAATGATGCCCTGGAAACCTGCCACAGTGCAAATCTTCATCGTTCCTGGTGTGAGCCATTGGTCTGTGAAACAGCAGAGATCTGCTAGGGGAACTCTCAGTGAGACTGGGCAGAGGTATCCACTAGGCACCTGAACCATTTATCACAGCTTGAATTAGCACAAACAAATGATGAAGTGAAAAATGCAAAGATAGCTGTCAGCCTGAGAGTATTTAAATGGAATAAATTTGTGATTGTGATTTAGTCTTCTAAGCTTTCCTGGTGCACCTCTTAAGTCCAAAGGGTCAGGGATTAAATCAATTTAGTGATCAGATTCAATCCCACAGTACTGTGGAAATTTTTGAAGGTAGAGTAAAAATTATGTTGAGTTTCCCGCAGCTTAGATCTCTTGATATGGTAGATTTTAATGTTCCTTTCTCTGCAGTATGATGTGAAGAATCATCGCACCTTCCTGAAGCGCACCAAGTATGAGAACCTACACCTTGAGGATTTATTTGTGGGCAACAAAATCACTGTTTTTTCCCGTCATCTGACCTTAGTGGACTATGGGGATCAATATACAGCCCGCAAGCTGGGGAGCCGTAAGGAGAAGTAAGAATGCATGTTTTTGAAATGATCCTTTGTAGTTTGGCTTTCAAAGTAGTTGTTCTTTGATGGAAATGAGACAAGTGTTCTGTACTATGGGGAGAGAAGGAGATAGCTACAAGATTGCATGCAGTTTGAAATGATCTGGCATACTGATAGCTGGAGAGAAGCGAACTGGCCTGTGCTTGTGGGCAAACCCATGACTACCGCTGTTAGCTGATAGATCTTCAAGGCCAGCTTCTCCATGGTGTCAGCTGCTGCCTTCTCAAGGTCTTTTGGGAGAGAAGAGGGGGAGGAGGAAAACAGGGGGTCCTCTGCTTTTTTACTTCCCAGGGCAGGCAGCAGTAGAATTCTTGTGATTTCGGGATTCTTTTGGGGTAGAATTTGGTAGTCTTGATTGCTGGCCTTGAGAGGGCTGAATCTTGCAAAACTAGCACCTGTCTCTGGGATCTATGCAGAAGCCTAGTGGCTTTCCGGTCTGTTCTACTCTGTGTTAGTAACAGTAAGTGAAAACAGTAGTAACAGAATAGAGGCCCATTCCCATTCTCCATTGCTTTTTCCCCACTATGGAGAATTTTGTCTGAGAAGTTTTTCAGCATCTCCTAGACTCCATGTGCATGATTTACAAGGAATTTAAATGTGGTTTGACTGCAATGCAAGTAATAGCTGAATTTGCAAATTAATAAATCATGATAATTTGCTCTAGTTTTTTTTTTTTTTTTTTAAAAAAAGAGCATGGAATATTTTCTTAGGTCTCACGTTCCAGTGAGCCCTGCTCACCTGCTTTCTTGCTCCCTCCCACTAATTGGCCTTATTTTGAACTCTTTCTGGAGAGTTGTACCTAACCAGAAATATAGGAGGAGTTGCAAGTTTTAACACACATATTTGCTTGACCTGACAAAAAACATTGCTGTGGAAATGACTGCCATAATATCTTTCCAGAAACAGTTCTCCTGGTACTTTTTCTCCAAGCTGGGGTTGGGCATGGTGGAAGAGTCGTAAAGGAGGAGGAGAACTCCAGAGGGTGTCTTCTGTAAATGTGGCTACTCTCTCTGTTCCTCAGTGAGGCCTGCCTTCTCTATGTTTTTTATATCAATGTTACTTTTTATAGTTGTGTATTTTCTGCTCTGCCTAAACTAGCATAAGCACTGGTGCTGATGCAGTTATACCAAGAAAAGGCAGCTTGTGATAAAATGACATTTTCTTCTTCTTGTAAGGGAAGTTGCTGTCTATAGAGCAACACTATAGTTGTGTCAATGAGGTGGTCCTGGGAGGGGGTGGATTTTTTTACTGCTCTACAAAAGGAAGGGAGAGAATTTATGACATGTCAGCTGTTTGGAAAACATTTTAGGAATGTCAGCTGAAAGATAACATAGATACGCAAGTGGTGTTACATATTCAGAATAGCCTAAAGGAACATAGTGAAAGGTGTCTTAAACAGGCAAGGGATTCTCAAAATCCAATTTCTTCACAGAAGCTTTCACTGGGTAAACAGGGTTATATTAAAAGAGTCCTTGGGCAAAAGAGTTGCATATGAGGTATTTGCCCTTTTGACCTGTTCCCAGCAGGTTTTACAGCAATTATTAAATAGATATAATAAAATTTCTGCAGTACTTGATAATTCCTAAAATAATCTGTAGTTGGAATTCTGTTAATAATTTTAAGAGTGTTGTACAAGGCAGAATGTGTTCCTGTCTTTTTCTTGCCTTTGTGCTGTACAAGACTATCAGCAGTTTAGTCTGGGTTTGGAAATACTTTCTTTAGTTGCTGAATTTATATGCAGGCAGTCTCAGCAAAGGTTTTGAGGGAAGCTGAGGAGTACATATAAAAAATCTTGAATGGTTTGAATTAGGGACCTTTGGTTTTGTGAACAAAGCAAGTGAATGTCACTCTGGGTACATGAGATGCAGAAGAGATGTGTAAAAAGAGGCCAGATTTGCACAGGCCCTTTCTAGAATTAAGCTACAATTATTAAGACAGTTCTGTCAAGTTCAAATTTCTACACCTACTTTTCTTAAGTCTTTCAAATTTTTAAATACAGCCATATTTGATCGTTTGCCTTCCCTGCTTCCCTCCCTGTGTATCATAAGGAAATTGTCACAAACAGTGACTAAAACAGTTAAGTAAGCCTGTGCTTATTCACAGTGTACCACATAAGGAATCACTGGCATGGGAAAGGAATTTCTGTTTCTGTAGTCTTTCTTTGTGATCCTGGGTGGTTGTAAGCTGAGGTAAATATTTGTCTGACTAGTGTGTCCTGTCTAAGTAGACTGGAGTTAGTTAATACCACTGGTTTTGAAAATGATGTTAGAAAACTTATGTATCAACCAAAAATATTCGAGTTCTTTTTTGATTGGGATATGTTATTCTTAGGCTTCTTGTCATTGACATAATCAGCGTTTCTTCCCCTACAAGACATAAGCTACTGTATATGCAACAGTCCTATTATTAGAAATAAGTAGATTTCAAAAGCATAGCCACAGCATGTTTTGTGCATTGTTCCTTTGATCTTCTGTTGTTTCAGTACTCATTGCAGTAGAGTCGTACAGTCCCTCTGAAAATCTAAGTAAATGAGCTTAATTTTCATTCGTCCTTTGTTCCTAGGCATAAAATTGTTTCAAAATGTACTTTGCAGACTGCATCATATTAAACCACAAGAAACATATTCCTCATTAAAACTAAAAATAGGGTACATGAATCAAAATCCAATCTCAGAAACAGTCTTTAGCATCCTGAATTATACTTTTTTTTACCTTGCATACCTCTGAGAAGCTCACACTGAAATGTTAAAGTTTATATATCAGTGCTAGAGAAAAGGTATTACAGGAGTTGCTCACTGCAGTTTGCCTTAATGACTTCTAGGTAAACTGCTTCATAGTGCAATATTTTATTAGTACTGGGAGGAATTAGTTTTACTAGAAAGCCTGAAACAGAAAAGTAAGGGACTGTTTATTTCTAGCATTAGCAGTCTGTCTCAAATAGCCTGTGTAATAACGTACATTCAGAAAAGTATTCCTCAAGGAAATGCGAATGGCAGTAGAGATCTTCAGTGATTTACTCCATACTGTTCATGGTAAAAAACAGAGTTGAGACTTACTGTTCAGGGTAAACAATAGAGTTGAGAACCTCTTACGCCAAGATGCAGGTCATGCATCGTGTGAACAGGTGTCATCAGTCAAGTTCACAGCTGCTCCCCCTCATGTGCCTTCATGCATGTAGCACAACCTGTTGTATGATAAATACCACAAAGTGAAGTGGAGCTGTGAAATCCTTGGGAAAGAGATGAACAGGCTATGGGCCATGGGCTGCATGAAGTATGCTGGCAAACTGTGTTGAATGTTGTCCAGAGGTCAGACTTTCCTGATCTGAAGATGGGGCTAAACTGACTTTAGTTTGCACTGCAACGGACTGAGGCATAGGCATGGTAGACTACTGTCATGCAGTTTATCCTCAGTCTGTCAGTCTTTTGGTGTCGTATTTCCCAGTGGATCTGAGCCTAAGCTGGTCCGTGTATGTAAGTTTCCTGGTGCTTGAGGAAATCTGCCTGAGCTCTGAAGGTCATCTGTGTCTCCCCTTTAGTTTCACGTGAAATGTTGCATATGTTCAAATCTTCCTCATTACATTCCCTGGTCCTAACATGTCCCTTATTTTAGATTTATCCATTCCCAAAGCATCTGTCAATCTGGGGTCACAGTTCAAAGTAAATGTTGTGGAAGTTTGTCTATTTCCTGCAACCTAAGCATAAATGCACTGGCTAGAATATGTTACTGCTAACCTAAAGGCAGCTTTCCATTTCTATGCTGGTATATAAAATGAGAAATTTGCAATTATTTTGCCTTTCATCTAGGGAAATACTGCAGTGAAAAATTCCATCTCGGACAGCCTTCATTATTTGTAGCAGTGTAAAAGATGGACAGAGCTCTTTAAGATTCTTCGAGACATCGAGTTTCTGAGATACAGGATTGAATTAAATCTGTTGATTTGTAAGCTGAGCACATTTGAAGCTGACTCACCACAATGTGAATGCAAATAGAAGATGCCATTTAACAGAGCTCCTTTTTGTGCTTGTTATTTTTGATTAATAATACGTTTAATGCTGATGGTATACTTGGTGCTATGCAAAGTACGCTAATAAAACAGTCCTGGCCTTGGGGATGTATAGTATAAAAAGATAATTATTGAGAAGACAGGATGTACTTGGAAACACAGATGTGGGGGAGAGTGTAGAAATTTTTTGATTGGTCTCCCTTAGAATATAGCTGTCAGTTAGTATACGAGACGTAATACCTCCTCTGCCAACCTTTTATTGTGTCTATTAACAGTGTCAGCTATTTGGCATTCAAATTATATACCATTAGGTGTTTGTAATGTACAAAGAACAATAAGACCTTCTTTTCACTGAGGCCTCCAAATATTTTAGAAGTAGTAATAAAACAATCATTTCACTTTGATTTTTTTTTTTTTTTTGAAAGAGATGCAGGTTTAAGTAGTATTTTTGAATACAGAATTTTAACAGCTTAGTTTTTATGTAGATAATGATTAAAATTAGGGGGAAAGCAAAGTGAGCAAGTATAGGGAGACATTAACAGAACAGTTGCATTCTAACCCAGAGCCATGGCTGAGGAGCTGCAGGGATATACACTAGCTAAAGAAGAAGTGGTCAGATTGTATGGTCTGAGAGGGAAGGGAGAAGTCAGTAAATAAAGACTGCTGGAACTCTGTGGACTGACTTGGGTTAGAAAGCTGAGGAAATTGTAATGTGCAAAGCTCGTTCTTATCAGAATAATGTCTTGTGCAGGCATTGAAGAACCGCGTGGAAATTGATGAGATACTGAGACTGGGATGTTTGACTGTGGCAGAATTTCTGTCTTTGATGTGATGTTTTTTTGAATATAAACTCAACATGCACACCAAATGCTCTAAGGAAAGTAATGTTGGCTGTGTTGCTCTACTTTTTTTTTTCTTTTTTTTTCCTCCCAGAACGTTGGCTTTGATTAAACCTGATGCAGTGCCCAAGGTTGGAGAATTAATTGATATCATTATTAATGCAGGATTTACAATAACTAAAGCCAAAATGATGGTGCTTTCAAGGTAAGGATTTTTTTAAGGTTAGCTTTATTGTATCTAAATGGGGTTTTTTTTTTGCAGATAAGAACATTCTTTTGAAGCTATCCTCTATTGTTCTGCACATCAAATCTATTCCAGTGGATAACAGAGGGGGGACTCATTGGTTTCATAATCATGTAGGTTTCTTGAAAGTATGTAGAGAATTAAGCTAAGAGTTAATAAGTTCTGTGCAAATGAGCCTGGTGTCATTAAATGTGTAATGTCTCTGTAAGGCGAGTTACCATAGTTTTAGCAATTCAGCAGTGTTTTCTGATATGTCTGTATGTTCTTACCTCATGGCTTCCTGATACGAATCATACTGCTGATTATAATTGGGTTGACTGTAAAACGGCATTGGTTTGTTTGCTCTCAGTTTATCCGTTAACTTAATTTATGTTTTCAGACCCACACTTACTTGTTTGGTATTTTTTTTATCACTGGAAGTCTAAGGCAAAGAAAGTGATCTTCTGATGTTTCTGCAGGGGTAGACAGATTTTGCATCTTCCTAATCCCACCTTCACTCTTCTTCGTTTATCAAATTGAACCACGAGATTTCCAAAAAAGGCATGCTGCAGAGGAAAGAAAACATTTAATTTACCCTAGTCAGCTTCCCCAAAGTTGCTGCATCATTTCTTCATTGCTGCTTTGCCAAGCATGTTCGTATACAACTTGTCTATGAAAAGAAAAGCTATCTGTTCTACATAATACCATGTTCATGTCTTCTTATGGTTTGTGTGAGGTCAGGAACAATTTTCTCCTGCCTCAAAACCTTTTCAGCTTTCAGAAATGCTGATAAAACAACTGTGACTTCCACCTCTTGTCTCTGCATTCATCTGCTGCACTGTTTGATGATACTGGTCCCTCAAACAACTCCAGTTCTTGAGGTCAATCAGGTTTCTAATGCTGATTTACAATTGATAATGTCTTTCAAGCCAGCATTTCTTGCTTGCTGTCCTGCAGTCTGAGAGATTTGATCCTGCAGTGTTGTGTTGGGTGGTTCTGTATTTCAGCATCAGTCTGAGAACTTGAAGAACTGTCGAGCCAAGTCATGTGCTTTAGATTTGACTCACTGAAGAGGCAGCTTTGAGATTTGAACTTCTATTGCCTATTGCTATATAAAAATTTCTGCTTCTCTTATATAATTGAAAGCAATTATTAAAAAGCACAAGATTGGGTTGTGCTGGATATACTTTAAAAAACCAAAAAGTCTTGAGTATTTGTGGTTTCTCTGCTCACTATGTACTCTGTTCCTTGCGACTGTGCCATTTTAAAATGATAGAACTATGGCTTTGCCAAAGTCTTCAACCTTTACATCTCTGCAGGCATGCTTGTTCAAACCAGTGTCATCATCTACTGCTTTCTCTAAATGAATTATCACTGGCATTTGTTTTGTAATCACTGGTAAGTAGATTCATGCCTTCTGTCAAAATTGTAGCCAGGATATGAAAGTGAGGGCAGGCACCTACTTTGAAAGGTCAGCTTTCTAGTCCCTTCATGTAATCATACGTCAGGTCAGCCTGTTATTCCCAGATGAACGCTGTTTTCCATTCTTTAAAAGCAGAGAACTCATGAGAGAAATGAAATTAGAAAGGAACTAAGTTATACAGCACAACTGCAATTTTATATTTGTTGCAATAGGAATGCTTAACTGAGTAGTAGAGCTCAATTTGTCTCAGAAATAGATCCCTCTAATTTTTCTTCACATTCAGGAATTATGATACATAATCTGTTTGCATACCTTTTTCATATTTGCTATCCAAAATTATTTGGCAGATTAGTTTCAGAAGCAGGTTTTCTGATGAAATAGTGAATTGTAAGCAAAAACTTCAGGCTATTTGCAGAGTGTATGTTTGAAGCCTGAGATTGCAGGAGTTTCTGTGACTAGCATAATTTTTAAATCATGTTTCTGCCTTAGTTATGAAATGAAAGGAAAGCATATTAGCTGTATAGCCAATGAAAATCTTCTGAATTTTGAATGGCTCATACTTAACGCTGAACTGAAAGCAACAAACCAGGAATTATTCATTTCCAATGAGCAGGTGGTCATTTTGATAAAAAAGCTGAAGAAAACTGTGACTGTTCAAATATTTGTCAAGGTTAGGAAAATTAAATTCTCCTTAAGTTTTTCTTAACATTACTTCTTTCCTCTGGCAATATTTGGCTTAAGTCTGGACTGCAAATGGGAGAGAGATGTGAAAAGTTCCATTGCAGCTGACAGAACTGTGCCTTTGTTCATACCTGGAATCTGTTATCTGAAAAACCTTCAGGTAATTTCTTTCAGCCAAGACAGCTGCTCAAAGTCAGCAAAATCAGGGAGACAAAAAAAAAAATCACAAGGTTGTTTCTGCAGGTGAAAACAGTCTTCCAAATGGGAATCTTTTACTCTCCCTGCAGCTCTGCTTTGTTTATGAACTTTATATCCAGAGTAGGGGTGAGTAGTTTTGCTTCTCTTCACCTGTCAATTGTCCTGAAGAGCTTGTCGTTCTCCACAAATTCCAGCTTCAGAAAGTGGTACACACCAGGTTTTGGAGCAAGCCAAGAGCAAGCCTGTGCTTCTGAACTGGAATTTTGAAGCTGCAAAATAGCAGCTTTAGCCTTGAAAATCTCCACAGATTTTTCTAGCAGTTGCCATGCAGAAAAAGCAGTGCTGTAAGCAAAGGTTAAGTATGAGAAGCAGCTGGAGAAGAAGCAGGGAAGAGAGTAGGTTGGCTAGCTGCAGGGGTGGTGGGGTGAAATGGTGTTCCCCACCTGTGGATGAATCTTGGGTCTGTACCATGATCCCTGAACCTTGTGTAGTTGGGTAGCTGAGCCCAGTTCTGCTAGTAGTGTGGCTGTGGCAATGCAGAACTTGGAGAGGACCACCACCCTGTCTGAAAAGGTATCTTTTTCCTTCCAGTACCTGAGTAAAGGTTAAGTAACAGCTGTGGTACAGACGTATGCCTGATGGCCTTTATTTGCCTGGCAATGTAAGGAGCCCCCTCATTACAGAAACCCCACTGCTTTGGGAGAAAGCTCTGTGTAGTAACTGCTGTGTTCCCTGAGGAACAATGGTGCAAGACCAAATTGAGTTTTCAAGTGGAAAAGTGTGGGAGAAAACAGGTTTTAATATGAAGAGCATTGTGCTGCTGATGTGACTTGTAACATTAGAGGATTTTGAATAGAAACCAGGTTATGCAATATTTTGTTATGCATCAGAATAATCAAACACTAGCCTTGATAAGAAAGTAAGTTCCAGTGAAGCAGTTAAATTCTTTATTTATGCTTTAAAACCAAACTTCATTAACCAACGTACACACTCAGACCGAGATGAAAGATGAAAATGATGTAACAGTGAATGGCTTGGCAGGGTGCCTCTACTGCATTTATTTCTCAAACTGAGAATGTGGGGACCATCAGTGACCTTGAAAGTCCATGCTGTGGGCTTCAGTAATTCCTTCCTTCCCAGAGCAGGAGCATAAGGAGTCAGCTACAAGCTATACCTGTAGCCACACAAAATATGACAGAAAATTAAATGTAGTTTCTCTTATTGAGCATGAACATCCCAGAAGCTGTCCAGCTTGGGAAGACATTACCCATGGAAACATGTTGATGAATGATAGTTTGCGGTTTTCAGGGAGGTTTATATATATATGTACATATGTAGGTATATGTGTGTGTATATATATATATCTGTATATGTCTTTTTACTCTTTCAGAAAAGAAGCAGCTGATTTCTATGTAGACCATCAATCAAAACCTTTTTATAAGTAGGTATATCAGTTTCAGCTTGACATGAATTAAGCTTGTTTAATGAATGCACAAGCTTCATTTATCATAATTGGTACTGCAGGACCATGGGAAAATCAGAATTTATCTTAGTTGAGTGGAGGCCTTTGCAGAGCATGCGCCCTGTTTATCTTCCTCCAGGAACAGATCCTTACTTCAGCTATTCAGGGTTTTAACTCACACTCTTTACAGCCTGATAGTGTCAGGGCAATGTCTTTAGTCTCTTAGAAGTGAAAATGCTTCTATCAAGGCAAAACTTCAAAGCCAAGGGAAGGAGCCTCTTCAGGATCAGGGTGGAGCTTTCAGGTAATGATAATTAGGGGGAACACTTAGCTGTGAGAATTGATTTGGTAGCAAGTACCCCAAATTGTAAGTAACTGAAAGGATAGTGCATGGGGTAGTTGTTTATGGTACTGCTACCCTTGGACAAAACGTCAAACTTCCATGATGCTAGACTGCTCCATCTAACATGAAAACCCTAGTCTCGTCATAACTGAGCAGATTGATACCAGAGATTGTGTCATTTTTACTTTGTCTGAAGGTGCCAACAAACAACTTTACTTTCCTCCCTCTGGATTTGGCAGTCTGCCTCTTCTAGGACAAGGGTACAGCTCTGCCTTGTCTTTTTCAGCCATGCTGGAACCTGGGTTTGCACTCAGTTGGTCAAAAGACCTGGTTTCAGTACTGTCATGAGGTTTCTGATATTAGGATCTGCCAGCTGCTCTCATGCCACAGCCACTGATTATTGTGGGTCCAAACTCAAGCTCTTCACAGAGACATGGCTCCAGGCTACGTCTGACTACTGCTGGAGATCAGAGGAAGATTTAGAATTGCCTTTTCTTTGCTGAATAAACCTGCTTGAATGTGTTGGTAAATAAGCAAGAATTTTGCCTGTAGTGTTATTTTATAGATGGCTATCTATGCTAATGGTAATTATCTGAGAAACTGTAGCCTTTGTCCACTGCGATGTGCTGGTCTCCCATGCTACAGTCCTATTGGCTACGTCTTCAGTGTAGGATTTTTCTCTAAATTAGAAACAAATAGTTATAAAGCATTACAAATCAAACAGAGCAAGAATCTTTGCAAGGCAGTGAAATGTAAAATCTCTGACTCAATTATATTGAGCATTGTATTACTTGTCTTTAAATTCAGATTTAGTTTGCTAGTTCACTAGTCAATGTTAATCTAGTGAATTCTGCTTGTTTGGAAAATAATGTCATATTAAAGAATTAAATTTTTAAAATTTATTTAATATTTGGGATCAGTCTGAACCGTAAGCAGTGTTGTAGAAATTGCTTTTTTCTTGGGTGTATGTATGTGTAAGCCATTTAACTGTATCCTAAACAAGCAGTCTCTGATCAATAGAACCTGAGTCCCAATAGCTTATCCCTGTGTAGTTTCTTTATTTTTATGTAACTTCTCATAGTTTTAGTATCATTCCTCTAGCGAAAACCTAATGGAATTTCTCTTTTCTTCTTGCCCATGGATCATTGCATAAATGATCATTAGGAAGAAGATGAAGAAACATACACATCCACAATTATAATTGTACTAAGCACTTTTTATGAGAAAGTAGTACAAAAAGCATTGAGCCAACTTTCTTCTTCGTTGGTTCTGTCCAGACACAGCAAAAAGGCAGGCTTGTTATTACGCGTGTTTTGTAAAGATACAGAATTATAGTTACAGTGGAGTTTTTTTAATAGAATATTTGGGTTTCCAATTTTGCGTGGCTGTTTTCCATGTCAGATAGTCAGGACAGAAGACTGGCTGCTCCTGACAATCTCTTCTCCTTACTCAGATTCATCCCATTAAAGTCAGTTGACTTCTGCTTATGCCAGGATGTGAACTGCAGTTAAGGCTCCTTTTCCCCACAAACTTTCCAAATCTTGTTTCTCCCTTCTAACCCACTTTGGATTTTGGCTGGGCAAAATCTATGGGAGAGATCCCTGGGGCAGTGGGCACTCCATCCTGGCAGCAGTACTGAAGTTGTGTGAGTGGGGAACACACAGGTCCTGTAAGAATCCTGATATCCTGCTGTGCAGAAGAGCCATGTTTAAGAATTGCTCTTGTCAAGCAAATGGTTAGCAGGGTCTCTTTGTAGTACCAATCTTTTAAAAATTCTTTTGAAATCTAACATGCTATGCAGTAGCTTGAGTGAGTTTGTATTATCTGGTTCTTTTTCTACAACCATAATAAGAAGGGAGTGTCTTCACATCACGTAGTCCAATTTCCTTCTCAAAGCAGAGCCAACTTTGAAGTTAGATCAAATTGCTCAAGGCCTTGCTGAGTTGAGTTCTGAGCATCTCCACTGGATCATATTTTTTTGTTGGTTTTAGTTTGTAGCATGGATCACCATGTACTGTTTCCATTTTGCAGTGAGCTTCTCCAGTTCATAACGAGTGGTCCTATAGTTGCTATGGAAATCTTAGGAGATGATGCAGTTTGTAAATGGAAAACATTACTGGGTCCAGCAAACTCCGCAGCAGCACAGACTGATGCACCAGAGAGTATTAGAGGGAACTTTGGACATACTGGCCTAAGAAATGCAGCTCATGGCCCAGATTCAGTTGCTTCAGCTGCTCAAGTAAGTTTTTGACTGTTTGTTGACTGAGGTTTACTTTTACTTTATCTGGTAACAGCTGGGTCAGGAATTCATCTTTTTTTTTTTTCCCCACCTGAGTTCAGAACTAGTTTAGATATTCTTCACAGATCCTTTTTAGCATGGAAAAATAAACAAGATTTTTCTTTTCAGGCAGTTTATCCCTTTCACAAAGGGGAACCTTGGGCACTTTGATCAGGAGAGCATGCCTGGTAATTTTTAATGTCTTCTGTACATCACAAACATTGAACTAGTTGCAGTCTGCATTATCTACCTATAGCCTGCCAATGTTGATCACAAAAAGAAAGGGATTAAACAAAATCATTTGTGCCATCCTGTGTTGCGCTTTTCTGTTCTCCTCCATAGTCTTCAGTAGACCTCTGCAGCTTACTTTTCTCTGCTGTTATTATTCAGAATGAATAATTATGAAAACAGGCCACTTCATAGTGCTTTGCATTTTGAAAGGTAGTACAGTGGGCTTGGCTTTGAGGAGATCGGTTCTATTTTGCTTTGGTTTCAAGTGTGTGTTTCCTTAGTGGTAAGAAAAAGCCCTGGGACTGGGTGATAGATACTATGAGCATTTCTACAGAATTGAGGTAACTATCTGTGTGCCTTGTTGTGGGGTAGATGTGCTGATAAATGTTGGCAAGAATAAAGTTTGCCTCATGATTGATTGATGCAGCGCTGTGGTATCTTAGCTCTAGACCAGTTGTGAAAAGATGTCAGTTGCTGCTTCCTTGATCCCAGTCTTTCTTCTGTTAAAATTGGAGCAGCTGCAGTAGCATAACTGGAAAGAGACCTGCCATGGAATAAGCTGCGAGTTACTATATACTAGAAAGTATGCACAGAGTTTATATCCTGGTGGTGAGGGAAGAGTTGGTTAGCTTCTGTGTGCCATAGCAAAGCGTGGGCTATTTTCTGCTGATCAAGCACTCATCTTGTGTGTCTGCACTGTGCTTGGGCTGCTGGATCCTCTCCTTGTGCCTCTGGTTTTGACAAGAAATCATATGCTGCACTTGAAATACCTTTTTTGCTGGCAGACTTGATGAAAATGGTACAGAGTCAGAAGGAGTTCGGATGAAATTGATCCTTTCTGATGAAGGAAAATTATAGTCAGAAAAGTCTTTGTAGTTCTGGTTAAATAACTAGATGTCTTCATATATAGGGGTGAAAGTTTTTCTTTATTTCTGTATACTGTTGTGACAACTCTGCCAGCTTTTGAACTGACAGTGTATCTATTAGCATAAAATTTTTGATTAGAAGCATAAGTGCTTTGGCTTAAGTTTGTTGTTGTTTTTGCATTTTGTCATTTTTGAAATGCTGTTTGAAGGCCCCCTTCATGTGCAGCATTTTTATGACTGTGAGATTATTTTGCCAAACTTTTGCAGGTGTGTGCATCTTTGTGGTGTCGCTGATAGCAGCCTTCAATAAATCAACCAAAACTGTGCCCCTTGTGCCTATTTTAATTTAGTAGGCTCAGTATTCTGTGGATGTATAGCAGTTGCCATGGAAACTAGTTGGCTGCACCTTGCCGAAGCTTTGCTGAAAGAAATGTAAGATACAGGGACCTAAACAAACTCTTCTGAAGGAAAATTGGTATCAGTCACACCTAATGAATGTATTGTAAAATGAACAGTTAGAGTGGGAGCCTGCATTGTTCTTTTTGTGGCCAAATGATATGTGAAAGCATGCCTTTGGTATACTCGAAGCTGGTGACTCTCAGCAGGCCAAATTTGGGGTTTTTTTTACATAAAGAGTAAAGGGAAAGGAAAAAAGTTTTCTTTTTAAGGCTCCACTTGCTTATAGTTTGTCATTTCATCATCTTAGTGCTTCAGCATTGTTTAGTTATTTTCCTTTGATTATCCTTTTAATGGATAAACAAAGTATTAAGTATTGTAAATATTTTGCTGCCTTTTCCTGGGTCCTTCTTTTAAAATAAACCTTAGTTAACAGAGTGAGGTAGTCTTTGAAGCATGCAGCATTTTACCAGCAGAAGAATGTAGGAAATGAACCCTTTTGTCTCAGATGTGCCCAATTAAAATGTGGATTATTTGCTAAGAGAAAAACAAAAAATTTTTTCCCTTCTATTGAAAGATCAATTTGTTTGCATTATATAGTTGTTTTCAAGTAAGGATTACAGGAATTGTTAGAGTGTCATGAGCTAAAGGCTGGCAGATAGCTAAGTCTATTCTATCTGATCTGAGCTAGTAAATGAAATGAGACTATTTCAGGAAATGGCCTTTAACACTGCTACTGTTACACAGGAAAAAAAATCAAATAGATTTGGTAATAGTATTTCTAGGATATTATTATTTCCCTTAAATAGAAATTTATTGATCAGCTCTTACTGAATTTGACCAATAGGTGTGAAATGGAATCTGCATTCTGAGCATTTGACTAATCTTAATTGGCAGATTGTTTAACATATGTGAATAAATGGTATGGAAAAAGTGTGAAGCTGGCAGTAAACAGTGAAAAAAATATCACTGAGGAAAGAAACCTGGCTGTCAAGCTCACCCCAATATGGTCTAAGACCCAAGTTGTATGATATCTGAATAGTAATGGTGGGGAGAAAGGAAGTGATTGGAGGCAAAGAGTTTCATCCCAAAATCAGAACAATTGAGTTCATCAGCTCAAATTCAGTAAGATTAAAAAAAAAAATTTAAAAAAAATGTCACTAAGGCATGAGTCAACAGTTTTAGTGTTTAAGGCAAAGTGAAAGAATATAAATAAATGGGATAGAGGTCAGCTTTGTGTATGGAAAGAAAACATACTGAACAATGGATGGTAGTTGCATACTTGCTCGTATAATGGAAAAGATTATGTGAAAGGAGGGAAGATAAAATATGCGTATGTGGGAGTGGGTTTGGGAAAGATACTGAGGAAGGGGAGAGAGAATTTAGAAAACCAGGAACACCTTTCGAAATAATTGTGGCTGTGGTAGCAGTGCTTTGGATGTTCTGAATGGAAATGGATGGTGTTACAGGAGGAGGAAGAAAGACATCGCAAGAAAAGATTCTAATCATGTTTTTATGATTGTAGCTGTGGTGCCAGAGAGGGAAAGATATGTTTGAGAATATTATAGGGAAAAAGTATTTGTAGCACAAAAAAATCTATAATTATGGTTTATCTTCTGTGACTATGGATGCTTCAGATGTTATTACTTATGATAAAGGCTGATGTATGCAGCTAGATCAATCTAAAATGCATTCAATTACAATTCTTTTCAGGAGCTGGAGTTGTTCTTTCCCTCCAGTGGAGGTCGTGGACCAGTCAACAGTGCAAAATTCACAAACTGTACTTGTTGCATTATTAAGCCTCATGCAGTTAGTGAAGGTAAGCAATGAAGATAGAGGAGGGGAAAGCAATCTGTGCTTCATTGTATCCATGATAATTCTTGCGCCCTTTTTGGAAGAATGAGACTGCCAAAGCACAGGGTATATTTTATAGTACATGCAAAAGCATGTGGATATATACCTTTAGTATTTCTGCAATTCAGTTCCATGAAGAGTGGGTCACGTGCTTTCCATGTGGGTACTTGTTAATTTTAGAATAAGAAGGGTGAGGTGAAAAAAAAGGGGGATAAAAATATACATGAGATTTGATGAACCTTAATGTGACAGCTTACCATGTCCTTGCTCCTTTCTACCCAACACACTCCTCTGCTGGAGGTTAGAATCCTCAAGGGAATCTGAAAGCAGGACACCTGGCCATGTTGCCGGGCCTTCCACTCAGCAGTAACACATTACATTGAAACTACTTACAAAGGGAGATTTTTACTGATACGAATCTTGTTCTGCTGAAAGTAGTGAAGATGGAAAGTAGAAAAGGCTTGTTTATTCTCTAAAACAGTCAGAGACCTAAAGCATTTGTTGGCCTCTGCGATACTTTATGTGCTGGCAAATGCTCTGTGAGCTCACCATAGGAGTATTGGAAACTTTTAGTGCCCAGCTGTTACCATACAGAAACAATCACACTTTGTGTCCTGTACTTAGGTACAGGAGCATGTGTAGGAGCAGTGAGTACAGTAAAATATTTTGGCTTTGGTACTGCAACAGCATTTTTTGAGTGTAGAATAAATGTTGCCATGTGAGAACATTGAGATTTTTCTCAATAAGATACAGAGCACACTGCAATATTTTAATCACTTCTCTGCAGATAGCTAACATGGAAACAGCAGAAGTGGCCATTGCAGTTCCCAGGCCTTTCACACCTCAAGTGGGATGTCTGGAGAGCTTGCTGAAAAAAACATGCTTTCATAAGAAAGAGTCTCACGCTCACTGCTGATAATATGCCTGTTATCTGTTTGAGGCCTTGCATGGTATCTGCTACTGGTAAGTCTACTATGCAGCAAAGAGGGAATGATGTTCCTTTTACAGAAATATGGGCAGCAGCTGGGACAATGATCTCACCTGTGTTTGCAAAGGACAAACCTTTCCTTGGCAGGATTGTTAGGGTCCTTAATTTGACTGTGAAAATAACAAAGTGGATGGCTTGGGCTCTCCTTTCTTAAGGTATAATTTCTGTTGCATATCAGGGCTCAGGCTCATATTTTATTGAGCTTAGGTTGTCTCTTCCCACTTTTAATCTTATTTATGTAGGTTTCATTGTGGCCTGTCTGTTACTTTCTTTCCTTTTTCTTGAACTTCTCAGAATTTTTCTGAATCACCAAAGGACAAACTCTGGTCCCATTTGCATGCCTCTCTGGGAGTGTGAGTGTCTGGAGGAGGTGGAGGTGGTGAGAGAGAAAGAAGTGCGGGTACAGAAAACCAGAAATTATAAGTGTATACCAAACTTTGCAATGTGAGTGCTAGAAAAACTGGACTAAAGTTGAGATCAATAGCCACTATATAGTCCTTCTCCTCACACCGCTGAGGGCTGGAAAGGCAGACCCAAGCTGCCAAGCAGCAACTAAAATTTGAAAGGTGAAGAGTACCTTGTATGAGCATTCTCTGTCCATACAGCTTTTGCCTTGTATGAGTGTTCTCCATCCATCCAGCTTTTACCTTGTGTGAGCTTTCTCCATCCATACAGCTTTGATTACTACCTTCAACAGAATGAAAAAATAAAACCTGAATATTATAAATTAGCAAAGTGTTTTATCAATTTGCTGTGGTTTAACCTTAGCTGACAACTAGGCACCACACAGCTGTTCACTCACTTCCCCACCAATGGGATGGGGGAGGGAATCAGAAGGGTAAAAGTGAGAAAACTTGTGGGTTGAGATAGAGACGTTTTAATACGTAAAACAAAAGCTGCATGTATGAGCAAAGCAAAACAAGGAATTAATTCACCACTTTCCGTGGCAGGTTGGTGTTGAGCCATTTCCAGAAAAGCAGAGCTGCATCACATGTAATGGTGACTTGGGAAGCCAAACACCATCACTCTGAACATCCCCGTATTCCTTCTTCTTCCCCCAGCTTTACATGCTGAGCATGATGCCGTATGGTCTGGAATACCCCTGTGTTCAGTTGGGATCACCTGTCCTGGCTGTCTCCCCTCCCAGCTCCTTGTGCAGCACCAGCCACTTGCTGGTGGGGTGAGAGGCAGAAAAAGCCTTGGCTCTGTGTTAAGCACTGCTCAGCAGTAACTAAAACATGCCTGAACGATCAACACTGTTTTCAGCGCAAAACCAAAACACAACCCCATTCTCTATACTGTGAAGAAAATTAACTCTACCCCAGCCAAAACCATCATGTTTTGATGAGACTGGTTATGCTTTTACCTTAGTAAGCTCTCTTGTTCTGTCTGTTTTCTCCAGTGTTACTTTGAATGCTTCAAAAGCCACAGGTACTGCAACTCTTAAAGAGGTTATGAGTCTGAGGTCTCGTAAAACTTTCTAGAAGTCTGGCTTCTGACAGGGAGCTGGGCTTAGGAAAGGGAAAAGTCACTGTTATTGGGCGGTGGCATCCCTCTTTGGCTGAGGGCACTGGTGTAGCTTCATATCACAACTGGACTGGTTCCAGTCTGCAATTTGACAGGAGGTGAATCCTTCTTCATAAAGGCTGCAGGAACTCTCCAACATCAGCCTAATGGGCCAGGAGTGTCACAGGGGAAAGGATTTGTCTTTCTTTACCTGTCCTCTTCTGTCTTCCTTAATCTTTCTCATATTCTACTTCAGCCTATTTTTGTAACGACAAAAATATCACTGGGTGGCATCTCTTTTGGTATGCTTGGTCTTCTTATAAAGTGCTTTGCATCATCACAGTTGAAAGAACCATGCACAACAGAGAGCTGTGCACTAGCTTTGCAACAGTTTTTTTGAAGTCTTAATTCTGAAATTACTCCTGTGATTGAACTGCCTGTTTTAAAAGTGAAGGAACGTAGACTTTGCTTACTGAAGATTGTAAAGCTTTTAAGGTTTTGAACATGCTTTTTGGCAGTGGCAGGTTGTCTCTATGGAAATGCCACTATTCCTTCATCCCTGTGCAGATTATTTTGGAGTCCAGGACTAGTATGCTGAAACTGGGGGGACCAAACAATCTGCCCACCAGAACTTCAAGCTGCCTATTTGAAACAGGAAGACAAGAAGGGAGAAACCCTGCTATAGGGATTAGAGAGCAGAGATATGGCTGTGGAGTAGGCTGGTCCCATGGATTGTGCAGCTTAGGCAGAAAGTTTGAGAAAGGAAGGGCTGACCTATTTGGGCTCAGTGCTTCGTGACTGAGCCGGGGTGAGGGGTGGGGCTTGCTCATCTTGTCTCCCTTTTAAGGATTGTTAGCATCCAGTGATACTGATTATATCAGCAACATCTTTATCTCAGTTGAAGTAGGTGCTATAGCAGCTAGTTGAGTTGACCTCTTGGCAAAGTTGCATGTAGGAGACTGTGTGCATGGTCTTAAAACTAATCGACTTGCTTACCCCCAGCAACAGTGCTTCTAGCTGTACTTCCCCATTCTGTTTCTGGTGGGGAGACTGTGTGTGGAAACAGCATCTGCAGAGGAAAGGAAATCCTGTGTGGTCATCAGTGTAAAAAGGTGGTTTGGCAGAGGCATGGAGAAGAATTTATGTGGGTCAGAGCAGCATAGCCTACTAGCATTGCAGATTTGATTTGTACTCCATAAATTTTCAATATCAAGTATCTAAAAATAAACCTTTTTGCCATTTCCGATGTACTGCTGAGGCTTTGAACTTGATTATCTAATTACCATGAATATAATCTTCTCATTACATATTTACAATTACGTGAAGTTTCACTTATGTGCTTGAGCTTATGCAGAGCTTTAGTCTTTATTTCTGCAGAAATATTTGACCAAATTCATAATCTGAATTTTCCTTTCTGGTCTTTTTTTTCCAGTGTTTCTTTTTCCTTCAGAGTATTGCATAACTGATTCTTAGAAGGAAAAATCTTCTATTTTTCTGTCCTGGAAGACAGTTTGCTTTAACCATAGCCATAAACTAGGAGGCTTTTCAGCAAGTTTACCTTGCTGTCAAGAGGCTGGATCTAATCTCTAGTTTACGCCGGTTAATTCTCACAGAGAATCCTCTCTTTGATGACCACGGAGGGTTTATAGGGTTCCTATTCCGTGAGAAAGCATTGGAAAATCACTGTTGGTTTTATCTCTGATCTTGCTGACCCTCTCCTGACAGGCATACAGAAACATCTGTCACTAGGCTGCTGTAGATGTGCAGGCTGACCACCTGCAGCAGGGACTAGTGCCACACTCACTCACTGTAAGTGAGGGTACTGAAAGTGTCTGCCAGGCTGCAGAGGCACCCTGAGCCTGATAAAGGGTGTCGAGGGAGTTATGTGAGATTTAAATTCAGCTGTCAAAGGTGCTGGTAATGCTGGAGGGGTGGTATCGCTGGCCCTCCACGAATGTGTGTTTATAAATGCCTCTTAAAGAAGTAAGGCAATAGCTATTTTGTCAGTCTGATGTTAGCATAATATTTTCTGTGGAGGATCAGAGGTGGGAAAACAGCTGGGAAGGACCTTGAAGCTATGTAGCTTGGCACTCCAGATTAGACACCTTTAGCTCATTCCCCAGAGGCTCCTCCCAGTTGAGATGAAGCACTTCCCTGACTGACTGAGAAGTTGGCAGCAGTGAGGTGGTTGTATTTTAACTCTGAAGAAGATTTGCAAGAGCAGTCCAAATCATCTTTACTGGGAGCTGGAAGAATGCAAAAGGAACTCCATGCAGGATTGTACTCACTAGAGGTGCGTTGGGGAGCCACAATGTAATTTGACCCTCCTAGAATCTGCCACACTTTTCAGTGTTTTTTAGCCTACTCCTTCTCTTCTCGTGAGACTAGTTTTCAGTCAAGGATTATGGTAACTAGTAAGCATAGCTCTAGGATTATATGGCTTAATTGTTTAGAAATTTGAAAGTTTTAGTGTGGATCTGTGATCTGTAATCCTTGCTTCTTGTGCTTGAAGCTTCTAATAATTCAGATACAAGATCGCAGTTGCAAACACTTAGACATTCTTTTTTTCTTTTTTGTAATTGCCCTCATATTATTAGATCTGGAGGTATTAGCAGTAGTGCTCAGAAGCCAAAATTGTAAATGCACCAAAGTGGGTGCACTTCAATTTAATGTCCGGAGGACAGTTATGACTCAACTGTTTTGTTGGCAGGAATAGCACCTTGTAGATCACGGGGCAGGATTAACTTTAATGTATTTATGTTTAGCAGTTTAGTCATGTTTGCTGTAGGAATTAGAATTTGATATTTCATGCCTGATTTAAAGTTTCTTTGATGTGGCCTTTACTTAATTCCTTTGAAAAATATGCAGGAAAAATTTATGAAAATAGTTCTGATCAGACTATAAATGCTGAGGTCAGAAGTGTGTTATATTTTGCATTTTGTACTAAGGTTACAGCACAGAGTTCCAGAGGTGAAATCCTGTTCTCCGTTTCTGCACTCCCAAGGTGAAACATGGGTTCTCATAGTGTGAGAGTTTTGCCAGACAAATTTGAGGATAGAACTGTGCCATGAACTTGAAAGCAAAAATGCTAGTCAGGAATTCATTGGACCTGATGCAAACAAAAATATCTCTCTGTTGGTAAGGAAGCCTCTACGGTCTTGAAGGCTCTTAGGTGTCTGGCAACACAGACAGGTTTATTCTTCTGTGTGTGTTAAGCTTGAGATTTTGTTCTAATCTTTTTGGTAAATTAAACCCTTGTTCCTCTTATGTAATTAAAAAAATAAATAATTACGGTGCTGTCTTTCATAGTATTCTTCAACTAGAATTTAAGTCTCATAGAAAACAGAGCAGGAGTGGGTTCTTTCTGAGTGGAAAAGGGATTCTGTGGAAATACAGTTTTAGACCTGTTTTGAGTAGATAAATGTCACAGAGCTCTCTTATCTTAACTTACTGGTTACTGGACATCTTTAGAAAGTCGTAAGTCTTTATATTGATTCACAAAATGCTGCACGAAAAGTAACCATAAGAATCCTATTTCCTTGTTTGTTTTAGGAAAAAAATTTGAGAGAGTAATTCCTTGCTCCAAAGACAAACCTAACTTGGACAAAAAAGATACCAGGGACAGTAGCTCAGTCTCAAGCAGGTACAGAAAGAGGTTTACTTATGAAGCATCTCAAGTGAAGTCACTTTATAAGACAGGGTGGGGAAAGAAGTATTTTAGAGAGTGGGGATCCAGCTTTGTAGTAGAATCATAGAATAGTTAGGGTTGGAAAGGACCTTAAGATCATCTAGTTCCAACCCCCTGCCATGATCAGGGACACCTCACACTAAACCATGTCACCCAAGGCTTTGTCCAACCTGGCCTAGAACACCGCCAGGGATGGAGCATTCACAGCTTCCCTGGGCAACCCATTCCAGTGCCTCACCACCCTTA
>WYDI02024550.1:0-66525 GCA_009867235.2 Psittacus erithacus | reverse complement strand
TTAAGACTTGCAAAATCTGAGTGGAATGTGGGTGGTTTTGTTTCAGGTGTTTTTGTTGTTGTTGTTGTTGTTGTTGTTGTTGTCAAGGTGAGGTGAAAGTTGGCTGCTGCTTTTCACAGTGGGTCAGATGTATTCCTATTGTAATTATTGCTGATGTTGCAGTTATTCCGGAGATACATACGGCCCATAAAACCCCGACAAAGAATGTCTCTTGTGAAGTTAAGGCCATGTCTGTACCAAGATTTGAATACTGTTGTTCCTTTATGATGAATGGTGTTGTTGCACTGCTCAGATACGAGAGCTTCTTACACTATATCCAAACTGTGTAGGCAAGGCAGCATTTCAAAACGTTGAGAGCAGTTTTGCAATCAGGTAAAAACTTCTGTGACAAATTAAACTGACAAGGTATTTAAAAAGCCCCTTTTTTACTGCTCAGAAGTACTGGGCAAATACAACTTTATAGCTTTTTATTTTTGTCTGAAAACCAGAATATGATTTTGGTCTAGCATTTCAAAGTAGTCTTTGAATCTTTAGTGAATTCCATACCTTTGCATTTCGTGTTTTCTATGTATTATTTTAAGTTAAAAGCTTTTAAATAGTTGAGCTTTTTAATGTTGACACTTTATTTTGTAACTATTTATATGTATGTATATCTTAGAAAAGCACTTTGTTTAAAAAAAAAAATACAAAAAAAAAAAGGAGAAAAAAAGAAAAAAAAAGAAACTGCGTTTTATATGATTCCTGCCACTTGCTGCTAACTCTGGGCTGGTCAGAATGCTGCAGCGATACTTGATATAAATAAAACCTGGCAGTAAAATGTAGAGTAAAGATAAGACCTTTTGCTGGTTTAACTTTATCATAAAGGTGACATAGGCAAGCTGTGCAGCTTTACATTTTAACCAGGGGACTCTGTGGCATTTAAACCGTCTAGAAATGGTTGTACTTTAATGCCAGTAACAATCTGCTTCCTCTAGTGTCATTAAAATATATACATTTAGTGTATACTTATCACAAACAAAAATCTTATAAGGGTATAAAAACCAACAAATGTACATGTTCTGTTTTTTGGCAATTGTGGCATGCATTTTTGGATGATCTTTAGAGAAGACCATTTTCTAAAGATTTTCAGTGTTCATACATGGTATGTGGATCTTAATGAAGTCCTGGAATTTTTTGTTTGTTTTTGAGTGTAGGCATTGTGAGTATTCACTTTTAATCCTATATCCAAAAGCAATTATATATTTTTGATTTAATACAAACAAAAGCTCTTCCTTTTTCTGATACACTGGATTCTCTAGAATTTGTTTCCATATTAAAAGCATGCTGTCATAACTGCTCTTGTTGAGATCTCGTCAGTCTGAACTTAGGTGCCACACTTTGAATTGATGGACTGCTTGTTCTACTGTACCATGTATGATTCTTGTCCTTTCCTACTTCCTTCATAACAGATGATGATGTGGCTTTATATTGTGCCTTACTTGTACATCTAGAACTAAATGTTTTTCATTCCCTCTGAACTCCTCAAACCTAACCCTTCTGAAATTGAATCAGAACTCATAAAAGCATCCTGAAGAAAGTCTGGATAGATCTGATTTCAGTTTCTCTCAGTAGTAGTCCTTTTGTATTTCTATGGAAGACCAGTTTTTGAACGGCCTTGCAAAATGTGGGGGTGCTCGTGAAGGGTGTTTTTTAGCCTGAAACCTTTTTTGCTAACGCTTCTTTTTATGGTTTCTTGAACACATATACTGATACTTGGTGAGTACTACTTTTTTTTCGGATGAGAGATACTTACTACTAAAGCTATGTTTACGTGTGGATGGGCTGGATTTTCTTACCATACCAGTTGAAATCATTGTGATTTGATGAAGTTGCATTGCTGTAAAGCTGATGTGAGAGTCGGGCTCCGCTGTGTTGAGTTCCTAATCTTTGTGGGTAGATGTTTTTGCCATACTGAAAGGGCCAGAAAAAAGTGTTTTTAAAAAGAAACAAACAGAAAACTTAAAATGGGTAAAGGGTCTTTTGACTCATCTAAAAGCAACCAGATACTTCTGGAATACAGTGGTGTCAGTTTTGATTTTACTTTAGAAAGTGTGTGTCCCCCCCTAATATTTATCTGATATTTGCCTTCATTAATAAGACATGTAGCTTATTCACAAAATAGACTGGATGTGCTTTTCTTCTCAATAAATCATTTAAACATAGCTATTTTTTTAAAGCTCTAAAAGACTTTATCAGGAGAATTTCAAAGGGTTGTATACAAGTTGCCTTCAGCAGAAATAGTAGATGCAATTCTGTTCCTCAAACGTGCTTGCAAGTCTTCCTGAACTTCTGTTGAGGCATAACCCAATTATGTACCGTGTATGTTAGGATCTGGTTTTGGCCTTGAGATCTGAATTTCAAGAATGCATCTAATCATGAGTTTTCTTTTTGAGTTGGAGGCTTCAGTTGGAATCATCTAGTTAAGTGTGCTGCTAGATGTGGTCCTGGCTTATTGACACAGCCTTGCACACAGCTGAGGTTTATTTTGCTCACCCCTAGGATTGTGTGAAGTACATTTCAAACAGTTACTGCTTCAGTGACTGATTCTTCGTGTAACTGTATTAAGGGCATTAGTATGTTGAGAAAACACCACTCTTTCGTATCTCCCAATATAAATTGGGATTCTTCAATGTCATTAATGAAAGATGGCACTTTTAGGTTGTATCTTCTTTGCAGCATACAAAAATGTCTCTATCCTTCTACAATTTACATTTCACAATATGCCATGTTTTTTCCCCCAATGCTTCTAGCATGATAAGAAGGTGTGTGTGCGCACTGAATTATAATCCTCAGCCTCTTAGACATTCATGAACTTCCACAAGAGCAAATACTGACTATGCATTTATTGTCTTTCTAATGAGCTGTGGAGCTAAAAGTGGAGCCAGAGCTATTTTAAGCCACACTTTCTTTTTTTTTTTTCCATTAAAAAGAAAGCCACCTCCAAGCTTTTTAGAGCACATCAGTCATGTTCAGGCTGCTTCTGAAGAATGTTTTGCAGTTGGGTGTAAATCAAATTTGGGTGAGTTAACTAGCTGCTGTAAGGAAATCTGGATTTGATTTGTTATTGGCAAAAGCATGCTCTGCCCTATCAAAATCTTCTGATTAAGAAGCAAAACTTAATAGCACCACATAATTTTTACTAATCTTTGTTATAATGATGCATATTCGTACATTCTGATTGGAATCTTCCATCCTTCCAGAGCTTCGTGCCCGAGTAAAATTTGTTGCTCAGTATTTGTGGTTGGGTGAACTCTTAAGGCTGATGACACATGCTGGTGTAGGTGGTTGACAGATAAAAGCATTTGAAAACAAAACATGGCATCCTATTCTGCCTATGCTTGGGGTCATGATTGTAATGCTGTCCTTGGTATTCTATAATCAACTTCCAACTGGAGCTCAGAAACACTGAAAGTCTTGTCTCTGTTAGCAAATAAATTTACCTTGTTAAAAGCATGATCTGTTTAAGAGTTGCAATGTTTAATGTTGGTTAATAGTTGTGCAGTTATTTTTTTTTGAAGAGGCACAATTAAACTCTTGACTTTGTTTACTCTGTCACCCTCGATCCCTAGCACTTCTATTCAGATACAGATTCATCAATGTATGCAACATCCTTTGTAATTTAAAATAAAAATTGTGGAGGAAATACCATCTTGAATCATTGTCTGGGGGAAGTGACAGCGGATGGCGTGTGCTGCCTTTGGGTCAACGCGCTCGGTCTCCTGGTGTTAGCTTGCCTTTGCGGGGAGCGTAGCAAGGGAAGGAAGAACGTGTTCCCCCTGATCAGCGGCCCTGCCAAGAGTTGCCAGCATGGTGGGACCATCGGGAGAGGCCGGGCTGCAGCCCAGCAGCTCCTTTGATTGGTCTCCATCTTCAACACCGGCTTGCATTGTCCGGAGCTGGTGTGTCACAGAGCAGGGTCTGAGCGCAGGAGAGGAGGCAACAGCACCAGGGGAGGAAAAGCCCAAAGGGCTGTTGCGTTGCAGTGCATCCCCGCTCCTCCTCTCCCGGGCACAAGCGGCACTCCGTGTTGTTCCCCCAACATAGACGCCGGCCAGCCCCTGCTACTGAGGGTCAAAACCCTTCCCATCCACCCAGAAACCCGCGGCGGTCGGTTGGGTGCAGAAGCGTGCAGCCGCGCTGCTACCACTGCTTCTCCCAGTGCCATGGGCAGTGCTGCTCTGGATCCTTCCTTTGGCTCATAAAGGCGAAGAGACCCACCTTAGCCCCCATCTGCTAATGAATCTCCTTTCCACGCTTCCAGCACAGCGCCTGTGTTTACCGTTTAGCTCCCCAGTAACTATAACACCGGCACCACCAGCGGCACAACGGCACCGCCACCCCAGAACAGAACCGCCGCCCCACGGGCGCCCTTCAGCCGAGCCCCCTCCACGGCTGTGCGGCGCGGCGCCCGCAGGGGGCGCCCGCGGGCCGGGCGGCGGGACACCGCCTCCCCGCTCCGTTCCCAAGATGGCGGCGGCGGCGGCCTGCGTGCCGGTGCGGGTTTGCCACCAGGAGATCGTCAGGTTCGACCTGGAGATCAAGGCGGCCGTGCAGGTACCGCCCCGCGGCGGGTTTGGGCTGCGGGGCTGCCTCCGGCTTGTGCGGGAAGTCTCGGCCGGGCCGAGCCGGGCCAGGTAATGCCCGCAGCAAGGCCTCGCTGACCGGGCCGTTGTCTTCCAGGACATCCGGGACTGCCCGGGGCCGCTCAGCGCCCTCACGGAGCTCAATGCCGCCGTGAAGGAGAAGTTCCGCCACCTCCGTGGCCGCATTCAGGTGAAGGTTCCCGGCCGGGGCCGCTGCGGTGACCGGCCTGCACCTTGCGGCCTGCTCTGGGGCGGCTGGTGTGAGGAGGGAGTCCCGGGTGCTGCTTGTTAGTTTATCGTATCGCTCTGCTGTTAACGCACTCCCTGCCTGGCCGGGATTGGGGATTGCGGGTTGCAAGTGGCAGCAGTTGTTGATCAGGCTTTCGTGTTTCTGCTTTCCACCAAAGGAACTCGAACAGATGGCGAAGGAGCAGGATAAGGAGTCAGAGAAGCAAGCCTTGCTGCGGGAAGTGGAAAACCATAAGAAACAGATGCTCAGGTGGGTCGGGCAGCGTGTCCCCTGAAACCAGGCATAATCTGTCTTCTGTACAGCATTCTTCGGATCCTGTTTGCAAATGCAGTCGCTGACATCATGCTGTTTTGTCCAAGACCAAGAAAGGATCAGGGATGGAAAGACTAGGACTCCCTTTTCCTTTCCTCTCTCTTGTCCTGACTCCTTAACTGTGGTCTGGCCCTTTGAGCAGGTGAGAATGTAGGTAGGTGGCTTGAGAGTGTGTCATCTGCCAGCTGGCATGGTCTTCTTCTTCCCTTGCTCTGTAAACAATACACTTAGGAGCAGGAATGACATGATGGGATATTGTTACTCTGTGGTGTAACATAAAGTCGATGTGCATATCTGGGTGCTCAGTTACAGTGGTAATTGCTTTCTGAAAATTGTTTTCGCTTGCAAAGTGATACCATCGTGGTACAACATTGTGCTCTTGTGATTTCAGCAATCAGGCAGCTTGGAGAAAGGCAAATCTAGCATGCAAAATTGCCATTGACAACTCTGAGAAAGATCAACTGCTGCAGGGAAGAGACTCCTTAAGACAAAGGTATCAGACCGTGCCACTGTACGATCTGAGATTTAAACAGTGTGTGCTATATTGACTGGTTTTAAATAGAAGCGACATAATAGTTTTAAGTTGCTTAATTGTATGTGGAACATAGCTTTTGTTTATGAATACATTTACCTTTGGTGGAGATTTAAACTGTTAAGGATTGTGATAACTTCAGGTTTTCTTGGCATTGTCATGTCTACGTGGAAGAGGGCATAAATTAACCTTCAGAGTTATTCTATCTTTTATGTTAATTCCAATCAGGATTATCAACAAGTAATGGATCATTATACAAGCTATTCTCGCATGCAGAACTGGACGTAATCATGTATCATTTTTATATTGAAATGGGATACCCAGGATAATAAAATTTGTATCAGTGCTTCCATACCACCTCATGAAGGTGCACGGTCATGGATGAATAAGTGGTGCAGTATGGGCTCTCATGAGATTCTGAACCACTAGCCATTGTTTTGGCTTGTGTCCTTAATATTTTGTGATTTCTTTTGATTATTTAGTGAAGATAATCTGCATTTATTAATCATTAAAAACTAATTGTGTCTTTTGTACACTGGCAGAAATGTGTGGTGCCAAGCTCTGTTCTAGAGCTGCTCTAGCAGCATTTTTCCTGCAGTACCTGAAGGCATAATTTTATCCCTTCTTGCTTTACTTTTTCCCTTTCTCAGGAAGACTACAAAGGAAAGTCTGGCAGAGAGTGCAAGTAACATCACAGAGAGTCTGATGGGCATTAGCAGGATGATGTCACAGCAAGTCCAGCAGAGTGAGGAGGCTGTGCAAACCCTTGGTATGGGTGTTATTTGTGTGTTTGGGTACAGTATGCATCATTGAAGCACCTTTCAGCAGTCCTGCTAGGACAGATAGGGGCAAACTGACATGGTGTGGAGTATAGTGGAAACCTGCTTTGCTGCAGGAGGATGTACTAAGATGATAATTAAAGGACCATCCAGCAGAGCTCCTCTAACAGTTGAACATAAATGCAACGTAATAGTGTACATTGTGTGGGGCTATGTGGATTTCTGTTTCATGATTGTGAAAAGGGGGCAGGATGAGGAGCTTTTGTTTTAGTTTCACATTAAAGCGATTGTAAAAGCACTGTGAGCTCACACAGTGCTGAGAGCGCGTTTGGTGTTTCTCAGTGCTACTGTCCTGGCGTGCATTTGGTAACAGCAGAGAAAATAAAAGCGTAGGTGCAAGTCCATACACAGAGGAAACTTGGTATGGCTGGAAGACTGTTTTCACCCAGTCTCCAGCTGGGATGACTAAGAGAGGAGGAGATCAAGTGACTTGAACCCAAGGTCACTTGCTCTGTCAGCAGTGCATCAGGGACTGTGAAACCAAGATTTCACCCAGTTCTTTGGCTTAGACTCCCAAGACCATAAATCAAGTGACCTGTCAGAACTGGTGATTCATAAAGCGTTTGGAAGTTGGATCTGTGTTGCATGGGCCTCTTCCTAGCTCTGCTTTTGGGCAGGAGAGGGAACAGTTTAAAGATGAGGATAAATAACACAACTTTTGCCCTCCTTGTTTTCTGCCGTCATCTGAGGATGGCAGCTGGGCACCAGTTGTTCCTGCAAAAGTAGCATGTTTCTTCTCCCATTAAAAAGACAGTTTGGCAGTCACTTCTTCACCCTGACTGAACAGCACTTGGAGTTCATCAAGGGAAAAAACTGCCAAAGGTCTCATTTATAAAACCCAGCTGCAGATTCTGAATCAGTAGTTAGAATTTCCTTTTTTTCTTATCGAGTCCTTTCCTAGCACACAGTGAATACACATGGCTGTGAAGCGAGGAAGCTTTGCTTTGTCATTAATGATGAGAAACAAGTTTTGTGTTTTCACTTGGATCAGAACGCTTTTTTAAGGTGTAATGGTTTGAAGAACCTTACAGATGTAGTTCTGCTGTGCTTGTTTTTGTGAGCCAAGCAGCATGCTCGGAGTTTGAGTTTTCTTTAATCAGTTCAGCACAGAGTGATGTACCAGCATTTACAGTTGTATGCATTCTGTATGTATGCAACATATGGTATACATTCCATAGCTCAAGAAAAAGGGGACTCCTGGGATTTTGCTGTCATTTAATAATTTGAAAGGGGGAAGGCTGAAGAGTTTGGGGTATTTGTTTGTTTCCTCACAAGGAAAGAGGGGTTGAAAGGAGCTAATGTTCCATCTTGCTGTTTTGGCATATTCTCAGATTCTGCCTTTACTTGAGGCCAGTCATCACTTTTCCTCTAGTTAATTTCTTACTAGGAAGAAAAAAAAAGTTTGTCAAAAATAATTATTAAAAACTGTTTAAATTGAGCTGACCAATCAAGGATCTTTGCCTGCTGATGCTGCTTTCTCACTGTCAGCAGGCCCGTCTGAATCACACCGATTTACTCCTCTGGCAAGGGGGGACAGTTTCAGTTGTGCAATTACTATACTCAAATATTGACCTGTCCCATTGCTGCTAGAATGGATGCTGACAGTGATGGTGATTTCTCTATTAAATTGGTGTATCTGGCACTATTCTTACTTCACTTGCTTCCAGTGAGCTCTCAGGTAGCACTAACTTTTTCCCGTAAGATATGTGAACTGGATTTTATCTGGGAAGCTAAAACTTGAAAAATTCAGTAACAGGACATAGAGCCTTTAAGCCATTCAGCACTCTTGTTTTGCATTGCATTTTTCCTTAGCACATCAGGACTACTGAGGTGTGAAAGCTTCTGTAAGAACAGAGTCTGCATTTGTCTTACCCTTAAGTCAGTCTGACCCAGAAGGAGCTCACAGGCACTATCCGTATTACCAAATACTGCATCCTGATATCTGTTGTCAGGTATTTTCAAAGTGCAACCAGCTGATATTTTCTTTTTTCTCCTCAATTTCAGCCAATTCTTCACGAACCATCCTGGAAGCAAATGAAGAATTTAAGTCCATGTCTGGGACAATTCAGCTGGGGCGGAAGCTAATAACCAAGTACAATCGCAGGGAGCTGACAGACAAGCTGCTCATCTTCCTCGCCCTCGCCTTATTCCTGGCCACAGTGCTCTATATTTTGAAAAAAAGACTCTTTCCATTTTTGTAAAATTCCAAAGATGAATTGTAACAAAAGATCACAAAGAGATAACAGTAGGGCTTTTGAATTTAAAACAAAAAGGGATATTGCAATAGCTGAAAGAGCATTGGAGCAGGCGTGACTGTATACTGTCCCCATGGAGCATGCAACCTGCCTAAGAAGAGCTTAAATGAACACGAATCAGGAAGAAGCAGGTGGATCAAGGTGTGGAAAGAGGAAACACCAATTTACCTGTTAGTCTGAGGAACCAGACGAACACTTGAGGAACTTGGCACTCAAAGGTGCCAGTCTTAACTTTCAATCTCTCTTCATTTTGCCTTGAAATGAACTTTGGTCCTTGGCTTGGACTCAAAGCTGCTTTGACATCTGTGTGTAAGGTGCTGAGAGTAAGAGGAAGGATGGAAGAGAGAAACTCACATACATTCCATTAATAAACTATTTATTGTATCCATGTAAACTGACTTCTGTTTAAAACCAAAGTCTTACGGATTAAAAGAGCCTGAATAATCCCTAGTATAAAAATTCTGCTTAATGCTTAACAGCAGTGGTTGCTTATGGATTATGTTTCCTGGGAGTGTGGCAAGCGCAGTCTATTCCTCTGGCATTGGGAGAGCTCTGCACAAAGCAAAAATGGGAGCCCTACTTGTAACTATTAATTCATGCAATGTATTTAAGAATTACATTGCCCATCTGCTGAAATCAAAAGCCTTTTTCCTCCTTTTTTGCCCACAATTCTACTTAATACTCTGCTTTTGCAAAATACTGCCAAGTTGTGCATTGGGAAGTTTTTCTTGCTAATACAGTTGATTTTATCTCAGTAAAAATCTTCTACAATGATTACCTTCCCTCTCTCTTATGCTTTTAGTAATGGGAACTGGTTTAATATCATAAATACCAAGCTGCCATACCCCATGGAGTGCCGTGAAGTACCAAAACCTGCACTGCAGTGTTCTTAAAACTGATGCTGTCATCTTCTCTGGAAATTGTTTCAGTATTTCTCAGAGGTGACTGGTAAAGTTGACATTGTGTTTAGGAAATTCTCACAGAATGCTTAAATACTGCCGTAATTTAGTAGTTGGAAGTAAACTTTTTTAAAAGACAGGGCTGTAGGTACCCTAAGAAATACATCATCAATCAAATTGCAGTATAGGAGTTTGTGACAATTGAGACTAGGTTACCCCTGTAGTTCTCAATAGTGTGTTTAGAGAGAAGAGGTCAATTAGTTTGTCACTGTAATAATACTAATTTACTAGATCTTGTCAGTAATCATGATTTACCCTTTGCTGGCAGCTTCTGCAACCTGGGTTAAATACAGATGTGGTATGTTGTAGTAATCTGAACAGGAGTATGGGGCAGTTTAAGTGGTGATTGTGTGGCTATGTGCCTCAACAAGAGAAGCTGGAATTTGTGATGGAGTTTGGAATTGAAGGCTTTGCATGGAGAGTTGATAGCTGAGCCTCTTCTTGGGGCAGTAACACAGGGTCTGGAAACCTCCGCACTAGGGTTGGTGCATCCCACAGAGGGCACCACTGCATGGGATTTGGGAGCCTTTTCTTGCCCTGGGGGTCATGTAATATGCAGACAGAATGGACATGGCTTTTTCTGATCATTTATTCATTGTAGTTCAGTGCAGCCTTCCGACAGCCTTTCATGGGATACAGAATTACACACAGATTGAAATAAACTGACAGTATGCATGCTATCTTTTGAATAAGGGAGAAATTACTTGGCTCCAAAAACAAACATTGCACAAAATCAACACGTATGTTTTCTAATAATGGTGAGAACCTTGCTTTGGAGGAAGTCTGATGGGCAGACTGTTAACGAAGGAGAGCATCCTGTAGTCTGCAAGTTTGGGCTACAATGGAACAAGTTTAATTCAGCTCAGCGATACAGGCTGTTGTATTTCACACTTATCATCTCTAGCATCAGGCTCTTGCCCTTGCTGGAGCCCATTTGTCTCTGTGCCCCTCTGCACAGATGGGTACAAACATACAGAGGGTGATAAAAGTGTGTCCACCTGTCCCCCAGTCTTGGGAAACGTGGTTTAAACACAGTATTTAAGATGTGAAGATCATTAAGATTATATTTCTAGTTAATTGCTGCGCAGCAGTTCCTGTTTTCTGCATCAGCAGTGCAGTGCTATTTTATGCAACTCCAGAGGCATCAATAAGATTCCCTTTTTAGGAACTTTTTTCCCCATTGCAGAGGGTTGGAACTTGATGATGTTGAGGTCCTTTCCAACCATAACCATTCTGATTCTAAGACTACTTACTGCTCCTAGGCAAGATACAGCAGCACAGCTTTAGTTTTTTCAGCCAGCTCGCAAACAGGCTCATCTTTCTGAACCACTGTCCCTGCAGGTGGTCAGGTGCTGGCTGCCTCAGTATTTCCTCCCTCGTGTGGATGCAATGTAAAAATAGGTTGTTGCTAATCTCTGAGATACCGGGACGCTCAGCAGCAATGCAGTGCGACTGTCTGCAGGAAGTTACCCTGGGTTTATCTCTGCAACGTGCTCCCGTCAGAACAGATCAACCTTTAAAAAGCAGCAGCTTTCTCACAGCACTCAGAATTCCAGTGAAGTTTGTTTCAAAGGGATGGTATTTTTTGGGGGGGTTGTAATGTGGGAAAATTAAAGATCTGTTGCTGCATGTCTTGGGTTTTGCTCCGTTCTCCTCTTGTTACTGAAATCGTAGCTTTCAGACCTTGACCTGCTGGCACACTCTGAGGGCAAAAAAATAACTTCTGAGGACCTTCCTTATGGCATTTGCTTTGTGTTGCGTCTGGATTTCATTAAACAAATAATCTAGTCCTTTTGCAAACACCTGCTCTGTCTAAACTGTCAATTTACAGTCCTTAGAGACAGGGGAAATAAGTGAAAAAAGATCAAGGACAACTGGACAATTTAGGAGAGGGAAAGAGTAGAAATAATCCCTGGGTTGATTTGCAGCACTTGGTACTTGACCCATTGCCTTCCATCAGCAGCCCCAAAAAGTATCCAGGCTCCTGATGGGCAACAGACTGAAAAGAAATAATCAGCAGAGACAAGATAAATGTTATTTCCTCTTTGGGGTGGGAGGGGTGATCTGGTGAATCTCTAATGTGTGGGGCTAAGCACCCCAAGTGGTATCTCAGCAGCCACCCTGGCTTGATGGTTGGGTGCTGGAGCAGAGCCAGAGCTGCTGGTAGGTGCCTTCAGTTCCTCTCAAAGCACAGTGGGATGCCTCAATCAGCACATATAGCCCAAAGCTGTGTGGTTGGGTTGATGTGCTCACGTGGCGTCCATGCAGGCTGTGGGAATGGTGTCTGGCTTGCTCCTCACCTACAGACCTTGTTTCTGGTTTCAAGGTAGGTCTTTAGACCTGATTTTCTGCATAAGTGAGTGGGAGCAGTACCATGGGAAGAGAAGGTGTTTGTGTCTGGTTTTTGTTGTCTGATACTTGCAGTGTTTGTCCAGGGAAAGTTAGGTTTGTGCAGTTCTGTGTCCGCAGGGGGACTTTGCATTGTCTGTCTTTGGGGCAGCCCACTGGTCTCTGTGGCCAGCCCTGATTATGAAGGTAGGGTTTGAATCACTCAGGTTGGTGTGTTTTAAGGTCTTGCTTTTGCTGTATACCTGAGGTTGTGTTGTGAAGGGTAAAAACTGGCATTGCACTTGTTTATTTGGAAGGGGGTAATGCTTTCTTAGGTGCTTCACTCTTCAACTTCACTCTGACAAGTGCCTCAGACCCGTTAGGGATGGTGAGAAGAAGATGGCCTCTGCTCCCTCTGCACTTTTGGGCTCAGGCATGACTTGACGCTAAAAGCTGGAACCTTCCTGAGAGCAGGACCTCCATGACTGCAGAAGGAGTTTGGGGAGCTTCAGAGGAAGAAAGAGGGGTCTGCAGAAGTGTTTAGGGCTGTGCAGGAGGGTTTGTGCACAAGCAAAAGCAAACGGGTATCGGATGTAGTCACTGCAAGCTGATGGTTGGATCACTGTAACAGAACAGTTGTAGTGAAAATTGTTTTCTTTCAAAGAGTGATGCTCCTTCAAAACAAGGAGCAAGGGGCTACTGTGAGTTTAAAAATGGCCTCAAATCTTGTGGAGTTCAGGGTCTGAGACAAACAGCTGGGAGCAATCAAGCAGCTGTGGGTTAATGAACTCCTGCTCATCAGCTGGGTGGTGGTGAATTGTCCTCCAGCAAAGGGGGCTGAGGCCATTTAAAGGACTATGGGTGTTTTGTTGTGCAGCTGGAGCCACTTGGGGGTGAGGATGAGGCAGTTCTGATGCCTCAGCACATTTAGAGGTTTATTGCTTTAGAGCTTGCTGGTTTGTGAGAGTTCATGTCAGGTCCTGCCTACGGAGTCCAACCACTGAGATGAGTTTGCTGTTTCTGAATACCTATGGAAAGGGGGAAATGATGGGAATTTGACCCCAGTGTGTCAGGAGCCGACCACCATTGTTGGATATTTAGCTGTGTTGCCAGCGTGTGGTTAGCAAGCTGTGGATGCAGAAGTGATCCTGATCTCCATTCCAATATGGCTATGGTGGAAAGGCCAAGGAGCGGGCACCTGCTGGGTATCCATATTGCCATAGCCGGGGTCATGGGTATTTCCCCAGTACATCCCTGAAGTGTGAAGGTCACTTCCGAAGCATCTAGTTACATGTATGTTTTCAAGGAAAATTGCTTTTTATGTTTGTAGTGGAACTTGGATCTGAGGGAAAGAGCTGGAAATGGCTCTAATCATTAGTGTAATAGACTGTGCTGAAAAGACTGTTTTGACTTATAATTATTTTGTTATCGATTATAGTGTCAGCAAATACAGGAATATTGCAGAATGACTGTGGGAAAACAAATGAGTGTGATATCATTGATTTTATTTTAGTTATTTTTTTCCCCTTTCCAAGAATCGAGGGGACATGGAGTCCGGATTTGAGGTCCTGCTTTGGGAATGCTTTCCGCGTAACTGGCTTTACCAAAATGGAAGGGTGAATTCATAGCTTGGAAGTTTCTAAAAATGTCTCTGCCAAATGTGCATGGCTGCTATCACATGCCAAGTGGTCCAGAGCAAGTCAGGCTGGAATCTTTGGGGGCTGAGAATATCCAGGGGGCATGTGCATACTTGCGTGCAAATATGTGGGGCTCTTCTTTGGAAGAGGGGACAGAAATCAGCTTACCATGGCTTCACCTCCCTGTTTGTAATGGTGTGATTCCTCCAGAAGAGAAATCTTAAGCGAGTGGTTTAGCAAGATGCGGTGCCTTTGTGATTGCTTATTGCTGCAAAGTGCACCAAGCCCTTTGCATAATTGGTGTCTGAGTGCTTGCTCTGTTTCTGTCCCTTAAAGGTGAGATAAGTGCTCTCCAAACAGGCAGCAGGCGCTGTGTACCCCAACCAGGTATACTCAGTGCTGCCAGAGCAGGTTGGCAGCTGCAGTATGGGTCAGTCCTGATGCTCTGCAGCATAAATGCCAAGTGTTCCCCAATTAATTTTCTCTAATTGCTGGAAGACCGATGCAGTTCTTTCTCTAAGGGAAGTTGGTGAGAAGGAACCTTGCTTCAAAACTCAGCCCTTTCAATAGGGCTGGAAACTGTCTCTGCTGCTGTTCAGTGTCCCTGGTTATCCATGTTTCTCAGTCACAAACCAGGTTGAAGTTGGCAGGAGTCTCTGGAGGTCTTCAGGTCTAAGTGCTCTCAGGCTTATTTGTGCTTTTAGGTCTTGTACTTTTACATTAGTCAAGAAATAATTTTAACCTGAAAGAGGTGGAAAGAGCTTGTATTTGTGCTTTAAATGTTAGTACAACATTCGGTTCTCTCTTCTAATGCAGCAGTTGATATCACTGAATATTTCTCAGTCATGTGCATCTTAAGGTATGCTTGTTAGGGAATAATGGGATCAGTTGATGGTGATGTAATCTTTCCAAGATTCAATGGCTGCGGGATTTGTCGTGTCTATAAATGAATAAGAAGGTTAATAGAACCTAAAATGTTCACAGGTGAAGTCAGACTTCTCACCTTTCTCTACTGTGTATTGCATTGCTCAAAGCTTGGTAGGAAAATAACTAAAATGCCAGTGCTTCCTAGAAATAAATCTCACATCACATCATTTAAATTCGTGTCATGCTTCTTGCACAACTTGCTACTGCAGTACCTGGAGCAGCAGCATCTTTATCTTTCCAGTTGCCCAGTGTGCTGTGAGTGTCCATGCTCACGATGAATATTCATTGAATGAACACTTCCCAAGCAGCTGGTCAAGCAGGGATAACCCATTCGTGACAACTAATGTTCTGGTTGCAGGCTGTGCTGGCATCTTTGACTTGTGGACTAATTGCAACTGCGAATCACCACTTGTTACTCCATCTGCTATCTCTGCATCTGTCCCATTGCATTGTTGGGTTTTCAGGTGCATAAAATACATCTGAGGCTTTTGCATGATCCCGCCACTATCTAAAGCTGTTTGGAGATTGACTTAATGCAAGTGTCCGTCCCTGCAGATGACTGTGGACTTGTTCAGGCTGTGGCTGTTACACTGTACAATAAGTAATAAGAAACTGAACTTTATTGTCTGCTTGCTTATATAAATGGTACAAACAGGATCTGGGCTGCTCTAGCAACAGGGCAAATGATGTCCCACTGAGCCGAGGCTTTAGTTTTCTCACAGGAACATGTGATGGAAGAGTCTGTGACAGTTTGTTTGGGTTATATGTTGAGGGAGATGCTCTGGATGTGTCTGTGCACTGTAAATGTGTCTTGAGGGTGTGATCTTCTTCCATATAAAAAGACAGCAAAAGTCTGAGGAAGGACTTGGGAATCTTTATTGGCTTAACTGTATTTAGAGCCTTCATGTGGATTACATGGAGGTCTCCAGGGTAGCAGATACACAGCATGTGTGGTTAATATTGAAGTCCTCTGCTGTTTGTAATTATTCACACTTCCTCAAAGTCCCTGGAAGATGATACCTGGTGTCTGTGTGTTTCCATGTAGATGCACTTGGTGAAGGGCAGCGAAGCCAGCACTGCTTTTCCAGGCTAACATCCCTCCTCTGTGCTATGGGCCAGGGCTGCCCATCTGCCCATGTGAGCAACTGCAGAATGACTTCCCAGCTCCTGGCACCGTGTGATCATGGAAAGTATCAAATTCTGCTGGAGCAAATACGCGGTCTTTGCAGTAGCAAACAGGCAGGTTAAATGTGAGCCCTGTGGGATGCAGCACAAAAATCAGCTTTTTACTTACCTCTGGTTTGGGGATTGCTTTTAATGTCATGATTTGAAGCCTGTCATGTGAGCATTGGGTGCCTAAATTGGAACCTTGGAGCATTTGCAATTGCCAGTTTCTCTTTGCCTAGCTACATCCTCACCTACTGACTATTCCCACTTACTCTAGGAGCAGGAAGGGCCAAGCCTGGACTTCCTGGGCTTGTGTGGTGTTGAGGTTCCAGCTTGGAACTTGGGTACTACTGTAAAGCAAAAGCTGCAGTAATTATGGCTATGTGTCTACCCCAAGGTGGTGTCTTGGGTGCTAAAGTGCTGGGTGAATTGTGAAGCTCCTGCAGCCAAGCAAAATCATTAGGAATAATTTGGTGGGAACTGAGAATCAAATCTGGTGGGGGTTTCTCCCTGGGGTGCTGTGACATCCCGCCGTACCTTAGACCTCCGCAGCCTCCCCTTTCTGCTTGGGCTTCCTTTTATTTTTAACCTCACAATGTGAGGCTGATCAGATGCTATCGCTCCTGACCTTTGTCTCTGCTGCAACATCAGAGCTGACTCGCGTATCCCACTTATCTTCTGCTTTTAGAGGCTGCCAGGCAGGGTCGTGGGCTGTGCTGCAGCGTTGCTGAGCGCGTTGCCCCGCAGTTGGTGTCGGTGGCTGCATGAAAGGAAAATGCCACTCGGCTGCTCTGAGCCTGGCCTGGTGATAATGCTGTGTGTGTCCCTCTGGTCCCACGATAAGCGCCCAAAGGGCAGGCAGGGAGAACGTCTCCTCGGGGATCAGCGCACACCAGGCCCTATAGATAGAACCACATATATATAGAACAACATGAAAGCTTTTTGCTTTCTTCTTTTCAACAGCATGATGGCTAAGTATCACATCCATGGACGCTTTTGGACCTGACCCCTCCAGGGGTCTGGTTTTGTACCCACAAGTTCTTTGGTTTGCATCATCCCAATGGGAATGGAGATTTGAAGCTGAAAGCCACATGGGCTGCAAAGCACAATTTCCTAGTCCTGATAAATGCACAAAGACCAGGAGAGGTGGATCGGTTTCCCTTTATCTTCAGAATAGACAGCAGGACAAGATTTTTCTGTTTGGGTTATTGGTTTTTCCATAGGTGTCACCCAACTACCAAACAGTTATTGCTGCTGCTGATGGGAGATAACTCTGTCAGTGGCATCTAGGTGCTGACATTATGGCTAGCTAGTCCAAAATGAAGATAAGATTTTTCTATATTAAGTCTATTGATCCAGTTGGCCTCCTGTCCTGTGTCTGATAATAGCAAATACATGATGTTTCCAAGAGCAGATAGTATTCCCCCGTTATGTATATTGTTACATGTTGTGTGTAGATATATAAAAATGATCTATTATATGTATATCAATGCTGTATATTTTGGTTTAAACAATGACAAATTCCTTTCCGAGACATGTTCTTAAAAGCATGCTGCTTTTGCTGCTTTTCATTTGGACATGAAATTGCAAATGTTGCTAAGGGTCATTGCGTTACTCCCATTTGTTTGAATGACAGAGATGATATCTGAAAATAGCTGAAGCAAAAAATGCAAGTAGCTTAATGCCAGTGACTCCTGGCTTTCACTGACTGCTTTGTGCCAGTAACCTGCTTATTCAAAACCAACCAGCCAAAGAAAGGGGGGGGGGGGAGAAAACCCCCACAATTCTCTTAATCTTTAGATCTGTTTAAAATAGTTTTGTCTTTGCTCCAGTATCTTGGGTAATTGCAGACTTTGACCCAAACTTAGATCCTTAGTTATGGTAAATAGCTTTGGAGACAATAGGGCAATATTCATGCTGAAGGACAGCAAGTGAGAATTTACATCCTCATTACTGCAAGTTAATTAATTTCTGTAAAGATGTGGGTGAATGTTTGGGTTTGCAGATTTCAACAAGAGCTTCTGGTTGTATCACCTTGTCAAAAAGACATTACATTGGTCGGCTACAGGAATCCAGAAAAGATAGTGAGCTTTGGAAAAGAAACTGCCAGTTAAGAAAGGCTTCATGCCTGGAACAACAGGCAGTAAATATCGGATATTCCTCTCCAAAAGAAAAAGCTTCTATGTTCAGTACTAAGGTCTAGATGCAGACTTTGCTTCTGCCCCTGTAAGAGGGGAGTGGCAGCAAAGCTATTTTTGTGGATTAAAGCCAGAAGATATTAGCAATCCTTTCTGTACTCGCACACAGTGCCCTAAGGCACTGGATTTGGTGCCAGTGTAATAATAACCACAGGTGTATTGTTAATTAACATATCTGAATCTCATTCCTGTGAGGTACCTTGTTTGTGACCCTGTGTGGGAGAAAAAGCTCTCCTGGGTTAGCAGGGCCGCAGGGTCCCTCGTTGGTCCAGGCACAGCTCGGAGGTGCTGCAGCTTCTCTAGAAACATATTCATCAGCCCCAGACGCTGCTGGTGACAAATGACATTTTCTTTGCCTTTGTACACTGGGGTGCAAGAAGTGACGTTTACATTCAAGATCAATTATCTTTAGCTGGAGAATGATAGCCCTGCAGCTACATTATCTCGAGGCTTAATTCACATCAGTTAAAGCTTTTCAAAGGCTTATTAAAATTCCTTGAGTGTGTCCAACTTATCAGCAGTTGAGTGTCAATGGCATTATACAAATGTTGCTATTGGAAATAGCTGTTAAGTATTGTTTGACTATATTATTCTCATATATATATATTGTGCCTGTGACTATTAATACTACTTAGTACTTACATGACTCCTTTCATCTGGTGATCATAAGGCATTGCCCAGGGAAGCAAGTACCCTTCTCCCCTTTCTAAATATGGGAAAACCATCACGTCCAGCAGCTGCGTCTCATACTTGAGTTTAACATCTTCCACTGAATCCTGCCAGGCTTGGCTCTTGGTTTGCTCTGTCAGTTTTTAACAGGACTTCATTTATTTGTGCTGCCGTGGCACCTAAACCTGGCAGTCGGGCAGTGGTATCTTCTGTGTGGGCATGCACAGGATAATAGCACTGCTCCTTTGCCAAGGCACATGGAAAATGAAGTGCTATAGATCTATATCAGTATATAGATCAATACAGGCTGGCAGATGCACAGCGGGGAGGAGGTGATACTGAGCTGTGTAGAACAGTTCAGCAGTCACTGTTACTGTTACAGAGCAAAGGAAAGTTTGAGAGGAGCGTGGAAGGGTTTTTGGAGGGGAGGAGGTTTTGTTGCTCTTTCTGATGAGTGTCCTCATGCTGGCAGGAAATCTGGGAAAATCTAATCAGAGCCTGGCATTAACAACTTCTGATGCTGTAGGAGAGGATGAAAAGGGGAGGAACAGCCTCTGAAGGGCCATGAATGCCGCTAGTTCCATGTTCTTGTGCTAATCCTTGACAATGGTGAAGGAGGAAAAATCCTGGTTGTTGAATAAAGGTGCTGCCTCTCCTGGCATCCAACACAGCTGCAGGAGGTTGGGATGGGGTTGTTGATGTGCATGTGTGGATGAATATCCAGTGAGAAAAGCTCAGGATTAGTTTGCTAGTGTTCTTATTCATGTTTTGGCTTTCTTTATTTCCCCCCTGCTATGTTAATATACAGTTCTACCCATCTCGGGCAGCGATGGAGGTTTAGATTTTATATGCACGTGTATGTGTTTCACACTGAGGTTCTGCATGGAAAGTGCACTTTGACAAACTGATCGTTTATTCCAGAAACCACTAGGTAGCACTGTGAAATAAAGTTCTGCCGAGTCCTGCACCACTTCACCCCTTCCCTACCCAACTGGCCCCAGCACAGCAAAGCCAGTGCGAATTCCAGCATGTTTGGGCTCAATATAGGTAAAGGTAGCAAGGGTGGGTTTAAAACCTTCTCCAGTACTGGGTCTACAGTCACTCATGGGGGAAACCAGCTGTGCTACAAGCATCACTGTATGTGTTCTTAGATGTTTTGGGCACTATACAGCTAAATACCCCAGTATGTCCCTACCTGAGGTGTGGGAGTTGCCTGCTTGTGACAATGGAGCAGTCAGGGGGCTCGCACAGATGAAAGCCCCACTTGGAAGCACGAATCCATGTTATGTTTTACTCTGCTTATAAATGAGTGTTAGCACTGAAACTGCCACACAGATGCTGCAAACATTTCTGAAATTAATCTTTGTGCTTTGATGGCGATGGCTGCGTGCGATGGCTGAGCTGTGCTGAACCGCACTGATTTATTGCACATTATTCTCATAATAAGCATTTTTCTCTCATAAAAATTCTCTATATTGGAACATAATTCTCATTTTCAATAGACAAATTATGAAGAGTAATATATTAATTTGCAGTTCGATAGTTATTTTCAATTAAGTTCTGGGTTTCTTCTATCTCAATGGCATTTATTAATTCCCATGAGATCCATTATATTTCTAACTTTCACTAGAATATACCTCAAAGGAATATGTGTTGTCTTGATTTAATATGTTAAGAGTTATTCTTCCCAGTCATGTAAAATTTGGGTGTTATTATTAACTTGTTCTTATTAAAATTACTTTATCTAGATCAGGGAAGTGCTTTGGATTATTAATCTCAAAGGTACTATAAAATAAAACAGGTAAGTCATCTATTTTAACTATTGAGCTTCCACAAGTCAGTAAGTTTCTGCCTTTTGTTGAAGCCATTTCCATACAGTCCACTGTGTAATAGCCTAACTGAAGGGCAGCCTACTCACATTTATATTTAAATACCCAGCAGCGAACTGGAACGTGTGTGACTGCAGCAGCACCATATCACTGCTTTTTAAAATTAGACCTTGCTCTGGCTGCCACGGGGAGAGGAGACATGATAAAGGGATTGAGCATCGTGCTCTGCAGGAACTGCTGGGCTCAGACGCTCGAGTTCCGGAAACCCTGAGCCTGAGCTGCCACTGGAGAGGTCCATAGCATCCCTGGATGCAGGGCTCATGGCATGCACACTGGTCTTTGTCAAATGCTTTGAAGAACTTCAGCATCAGCGTTAGCTCAGGAACTGGGAATTATGTATCTTTTATGTATCTGCTATGGCTGAACCTAATGTAATGGTTTTTCTATCTGCAAAATCAGGAAATCGGACTCGGTGGTCGTTGGCGGTCATCCATCCTTCCAACTAAACTGTTCTATTTTAACGTAATTAAGCTCACTGAAGTATTTTTGAGTTGGGTATAATTCGCATCTGCCAGGGAAATGCATGGGAAGTGCTGACCATAAAGGGCAAAGTGTTTGTCTCCTCTCCTGCAAGTCAAAGATGGCCCAATTTAAGTTGAAACAAATGTCCTTATTTTGCCCCTGACAAAGGCCGGATTTGCTTGATGTCTTCACCTTTTTATAGGTTTGGCCATCCTGGTTTATGGCAAAACAATGTTGTGGCCCACCTGTTGCTCTAGCAGTGTCTGTTAACGCTTGCTGGGCAGTTGCTTTACCTTATCTGGTTACTTCTGCAACATCTGCAAGCAAGATATGTGGTATTTTCATCCCCTTGAGGATTTATGGTGACCTTTCAGGGACCTTCATCATTGGATCAATGTGCCTCTGACACCTGTAGATCAACATAAACTTGACCCTTGGTCTTGACAAATCTATCACCACAATGCCCTTTTTCTAAAGCATCCCTGTTCCAGGGAGTGGAGGGGGTTTGGGCTGGACGCAAACAGTGATGGTGGCAGGGCAAAGCCCCTTCCATCTCAAGGTCAAAAGTCAAAATTATAAAGGAAGCACCCGCCTGTGATACCCAAGTGGTGCATAGGGTAATGGGGAAGCTGCTCAGAGAAAGGTCCCTCCAGGCTTTCAGGGTGCAGCCAGGTCCCCAGGAGGACCAGCAGCTCACAGGTGCTGGCACTGTGGGTGATGCTGGTGAGGGGAAAAGAGTTCTAGAACACCCTATTCAGTGTAAGCGCCATTCCCCTCCTTGGGGACTTGTGATAAGAGGAGATCAGCTGCTTTAAAAAGCTGCTGGTTGAGTTCATCCTATCTTTAGCTCAGGCCATCAGAAAGTGTTTTCTCTTTTGAAAAGTCAGTTCCTTTCTGTGCAAAGGCTTTCCCCCACTCACCCCCTCCCCATCCATTTTTCCATCCAGGCACTTGAAAGCAGAGATTTCTGTCTGTGTCCTTGCAGCCTGCCTGTGTTCAGTGGGTGATGGAAGACCCTTGCTCCTCACCTGAACTCTCTGCCTCTGTCATGCAACGTGTGAAGTTAAATGACCATCTCGAGATTCTGCATTAAATAAATGTCAGTTACAGTCAAAATAAGGTCTTCCCCATTTCAAGATCTCACCAACTCAGATATTATTGATAAAAGCAAAACAAGCAGTGCATGCGGAGCAATAGTAAAGAGCACTCTGCAGAACAGTAAGTACAGCAAGACTGTTTCCAGAGTGATTTGTATTACTTTTTCCCCAAAGAGAATCCCACAAAATGTCAGTGACTCAGAAACTTCCAAGTCATCAGCTCTGGTTTTGAGGAACAGTAGAAATGCAGAATGAAGCCCTGTGGTTTATTCTTTTTCTCAACCGATCTTGAACCTCCTCTGAATGTTCTTATTTTCCCTCGGAAGCTGGGTGGGATGCTGCTATGTTGGTTGATAAAACAGAAATGGTCTCAAAGGAGACTTTGGATTTGAAAGGATCTGGCTAATGTGTTTTGAAGAGGATGTCCCTAATGGCACACAGCAAAATCTGTAAAATTTGTGTGATGTTGTTTCGCCTAAAAAAAACCCCAAAAAACCAAGAGCAAGCTGGTGTAAGTGGGAACTATTTGCTTGAACAGCCTCTTCAGCCCCAGACACCTGTACCTCAGTCTAAACTTGACTCCTGTCACTTATGCTTCTTGAGCATGTCATGTTGACTTCTGGATGAAAGGAATGAGTAGAGCTAATGAATCCCAGTGTCTTGATTTCAGCTGCAGTTGGGAACAGCTGTGTGAAGAGAAGAAACCTGCCTAGAAATGAAAGGAATGGCCATCTGGGAAGCACGGAGAGGAGGAAAAATGTAGTTAGGAGACATTTCCTTCTGCTCTGCAGCTGATCAGGGTCTCTGTCCTTCAAGGCAAATCTTGGGGGACCAGTTTGGCTTTCCTGGAGAAGAATCTTTAAACCAATTTTGTGCTTGTAGTTAAGTGCATTTTACTATGAGGAGCAAATAAGCGTCTGATTTTGGCAAAATATCCCCTCTATTCTGTTTTGGTTTTACACTGAGGTTTGAATGGATCTACCCCCAAAATACATTTCTACACAAGACAAGTTGAGTATTGACTTTCACCAGGAGAGCATCCTATGTCACCAGAACTGACATCATGGCTTCTTTGTGCTACAAAGAGCCTTTAACTCAAGTTTGGGTCTGAATTACATGATATTAAGGAGCATATTTGTATCCAGCCTTTGCTGTGGGAGTCCACTTGCTCCATCTAAAGGTTTTCAAAGCTAAAAAGGACAAGTAAGATGATCTAGCCTGATATCTAGTTTGAAGTCAGTCTTCCTCCTTGTCATTTCTTGCCTTTTCCCTGTTTGAGTAGGTAAAATAGCAGTATGGCACCTATTATCCTATATAGCTATCCTTGCAATAAACCTATGTAACTCTTGCCATGACTGAGAAGTTGGCAAATCAAATAGATTAGAGAAGAATTCTTCTGTATCATAGCAATGATTTGCTAAGCATAAGTAGATGGAGTCAGGGTGAAACTGAAGTTCCTGTGTATCAGGGGTCCAAAGCCTGTCATCTTCTGTCATCTTCTAGGGGGAAAACAAGTGAAGTTCTGGGTGTGTTGAAGGAAAACTATTTCCATTTATCCAGTGATTTTTATGTGATTTAAAGTAAGACTGGCATCTGCTATGGATTCTCTTATTCAGAAATCATTGCTCCACCAGGGCTCAGCCATCTGTGCAGGAGCTTTGATGTGAGACTTTGGCATTACATCTCTAGCACCGCCTGATCTTCTAAGTAGCTTGAGTTAAGTCTCTGTTTCTGGATGTGTGAAATGATGGTCCCAGTAGCTTGTAGGGATGGTGGTGCTCAGATAAGTAACAATTTGTGTGTGTGTGGTGCTTTGAAACACTCATCTGAAAGAACTGAAGTGTAGTTCATTGTTATTTTCCAATAGGAACTAAAATAGGTATTTGGTGTCTGAGCCATCAGATGTTGTGCATGCCCCACTGATCCCCAGAGCAGGATGGGTTACCGCCGCACAGGTTGACTTGAGCATGTGTAATCTGGATGTGTGCTGCCAAAAGCCATCCGTCATCTCCTGTTGTGACCTTGTACCACCTGTCTGTCCCATGCAAGGCAAGCAATTAAAATGTAAGGTAATGAAGACAGCAAGACATGAAAGGGCTTTTCACTAGCTGATCAAAGGGACAGAGCACAGTGTTTTCACAACCAGAATATTGAGGCCAATAGGACTGGAAGTGTGGTTAGGAAAGAAAGTCGAAGAGGATATTTGGAAATTAACCTATGACTGTCCCTGTCATTCCAGTGTGCTGTGCTGCCTGAGGGGTGATTCTCTCACGTGCTCTTACTTTTTGATAGGGAAAAATACCAAGTATTTATTTTCATCTTGTTACATGGGAGATAATCTTTGCGTGTATGACAATGAAACGCTGTAGATAATGTTACCTCTGAGGACTGAATAGAGAAATTTGGTCTCCATTTCTAATGCCTCATTGTGTAAAAATCATTTAGACTTAAATTTTCAACGTGAAATCCTGGTGCACTCTAAATTGGTGTCTAACCAGTGGTGGTCACCTCCGGCCTGGCTCTCAGAGGTGCTGATGACCAGCAGCTCTCACTGATTCTATTTTATTTTGTGTATATCTAAAAGGAGAAATTAGCCAAAGGTCCCAGATGAGCACGCTGGATGCCTGTGAGTGTTGGATGAGAGATATGGCAGAATGTCTCTTTTTATAGCAGCAATTCTGCTTTCATGTCTTTTAGAACAAGGGTTAGCAAAGTAGTTTTTCTGGCCTTGCTTGAAAAGGACTGTCTATAAAGATGCCAGTGAGAAACCTGCATTCTGAGCATGGCTGTATGCATGGCATCTCTGTATGTTTAGTGGCTGTAGGATGGGAACTCCCGCAATACCCACTGATGTACAGGGTAAGGATTGCTCTCTGAGCACGTAATTGGAAAGAAAAACTCAGATATAACCTGTAACTCACAACAAGTATAAAAGCTCCCCTAAGCCTCACAACCAGAAATAAACAGCAGCAGGATACTAGAGCTTCGGCATGGGAGGATGCCAGAAATGTAGCCAAGTGTCAGCATGTCCGTCTACTTCCACAGTGAGCCCTTGTACACTGTGTTGGTATGAGAATCTTCAGTGGGATTAACCATGTCCATAAAGTGAAGTGTATGTAATTGCAGGATGGATCTGGACCTGTCTCTGTGAGTGTGCAGCAGAGAGGGAAGCAGCAGCTGACGCCGCACGATGCAAATAGCGGGACATAAAGCCTCAAATCAACTAAGATTAATATTTCCCTTCTCTGAAAGAGCATAAATCATCTCGTGGATCTCATTCGAACGGAGCTGCTGAAGCCAGGCAGTAGCACTTTAAAAATACAAGAAACGTATTTATTTAACTGAAATGGGTTTGGAGTTCTTTCTTTGTGACCTGTTTGTTAACGGCTCCTCCTGACGACAGCCAGGCAGCGCTGCGCACGTCTGTGTGCTGCGCCTCCACTGACGGCAGTGACTGCGCTCAGAGCTGCTTTTATTTTTCACAGATAGTAAGGAGTACAAAAAAAATCCTGGCCAGGAAAATGGGATTTGGGGGCAATTTCTAGGAGCCAGTACTGAGACTTACTCAAAGCTTGTGCTGGAAGACAATGCAGGCTATTTAGGAGATGTCTGCTGGGCTAAAATAAATGATGATATATTCTTGAAGCAAATCCTATCCCCGATTTGTAGAACACCTAGCAAATGTTTCTGAGAGTGTTTTTAACTGTGGAAGTTAATGAATTGTTAAACAACCAGATTTGTTGGTTCTGGGGCTAAAACTTCAAAGTTCTAAATTGTTTATGTTTCTTACTAAATAGTAGTTAGAGCAGTTCACAGAATTTGACAAACTTGCTTTTCTTTTCCTATTTGAGCCTGTTAACTCCTGACCTTGCCTGCTGTACAGTAGTGTCATTCATGCTTGTTTCTCTTTCAGCCTCCCCATCTCCAGAAATAGTAATTTAGCTCCACGATGTCTCCCCAAGACCAATTAACTTTATCCAACCTTAAAAAACAGAATTATTTTGGCCACTAAGAGCATTGCCCTTTGGCAAGTTACTTTTTCTTTTGGACAACTGATTCTTTTCAGCACATCAAACTAAGCGAGTATTGAGTGACCTCTGCAAATGGTCTCAGTGAAGCCCTGCACTTTGCCTACCCCCTGCTTACAGTTGCGTAGGAGTGAGGGTCTGCCTGTGCTGACCCAATTGCAAATGTGATGCCTCTCTCTAATGGAGCTGGGAAAAGTGCCCAGATCTCCTGCCTTACAGACCCGGGTTTTAGCCATTCACCCATGCTTCTTTGTTGACACCAAAAAAAGTAACTTTAAGCAGGAATAACTTAACAGATGTTTTACAGTCTCGGTGGAGTCAGTGCATCAATTGCTCAGCACACAGAGGTGGTTTAAAAGTGCCCTGCTTTGTTTTGCTGTGTTTTCATCTCTCTTGTTGGGCTTCTGTCAGCTTTTCCTCTTGTTCAGTTTCTGGGGAAGTTTTTCTGTCTTATCCTGCCTCTTAGTGTATTCATTCAGACTCATTGGCATAGCTTGTATGTGATTTGCAGTTCTAGTAACTCCTTTTTGCAAAGACAGAGAAGCTCACCTATTTTTACTCAATCAGCTCCAGAAGCCATTTCAAGCCAAAGCCTGCGGTAAGTCTGTGCAGTACTGCAATACAAATGGTAGAGATGCTTTAAAATTAGTCCATTAACTAAGGCACAGCAATGCGACCTTCACTGTAGCTAGAATGGTAGCAATAACCTAGTTCAGCTTGTGCTTTTGCTCTGTGTTTCCTGAGGACCGCAGTGGGAAGTGAGAAAAGGTGAGTTTGAGATCCTTGTTAGTACCTAGAAGGAAAAATCTGTTGTGTTCAGTGCACTGCCCATGAAGTGGAGGAAACAGCAAGGATGAGACCTGTGCTGAGGCTGGATTGGAGTTTGTACTTCAATAAAGCAAGCTGTTTTGTGAGAGGGAAAGCTGGTGGAAAAAACCTACTGGAACTAGGGAGAGGTTATGAAAGGCCTGTGTCTGGTGGACTGTTCTGAGGACGATTGTGTTGCTAAATGGGTCTTTCTTACTGGATGAATCTCTGGAGTGGCAGGGTTTAAAATGACTGCAGGAGACAGGTAGTGATTTTCAAGTAACTCACTCCCTGTCACTTTTGCTAAACCTTGATTGATTAACTTTCACAAATGTACTGCCAGAGCTTGATCTTCTCTTAAGAGAAACCTCGACTTCCCTCTCTTTTTGCATTAAAAGGTAGCATTAAGTTCGTGTTGTAGTCAAGATCAAACCACCCAGGAATGAAGAATCAGACTCCAGGCTGAAAGCCTATCCCTTTCTCACTTCGAAGACAACGTGAAATAGCATTTTAAAGGTGTTGATTCTTCTTAATAATCCCTATTAACAAGAAATCACTTACTGCTGATACTGATCTAAACTGGTGTCAGTGAGATGAATTAGGGAGAGAGGGTTGTTGATCTGTTGTTTTCCTGCTGGGCTTCTCAGGAACATTGAAACATTTAGCTAATTCCTTCCAGGACCGTATCTCCTTGTTTTCTGATTCCAGAGAATAGCTTTCTATGTGAAAATTCCTTGAATTAAGAAATAAAATCCTGGCCACAGATGCACTTTAGGAACTGCAGGGGTGTTATTTAGGAGAAACAATTACTTCAGTTCCTACAACACTGCTAAAGGCGAGGGATTTGGTATCAGTCCCTTACAGCTGACAACTTGTTCCTGTACAAATTGTGTGAATTCCAAGAAGTCTGTATAACCCTACCATATGCAGTTTGTCTCAGGAAGACAAGGGGTGCTGAGCTGCACTTGCCCTGTTACCTATAGGTGGAGTCGGGGCACTGATTTCTAAAAAGGCTGATCTGGCACAGAAATGTTACCAATGCCAGGCTGCATAATCCAAAACGATCCAACTGAGATCGAATCCAAGTGCAAATCTTATTATAACCTCTTTCCTACACTCCTTAGCATGCCCCCAAACACTGAGAGGATGTCTGATTTCAGGTTCCCTTGGGGAAGTGCCAGCGTTCTGTATTTTCCTCTGGAATAATGTTTCCCAAGCACAAGGCTTTTCGTATTGCTCTGTACATGTGAAACACTTTGGGTTCAGGCAAAGAAATATGTCGAGTTTGCTGCATTGAATTTTTCCTTTGAGAGGACTGGGCGCAGGACAGCGCATCAGCGTGCTGTGGTGCGTGCCAACAGCCTGGTGCCTTCAGAAGTCCTAGGAAGACCTTTTACCGCCGCCTGACCCTGTGGCTGTACTGGCTGCAGAGGCTGTTCTTGCTGTGGGGCTGCAGAAGGGAGGACTCATAACAATAGGGTGTCTGTGCATGTGAGCCCCTCTTGGCCAAAATCAACGTGCTGGGGTTAATTCCTCCTATGCATGCTCTTGCACTTCCCCTGAATCCAGCTAATGAAAGGTTTAAAGGCCGTGCCCAGCTCTAGGCTGCTGGAGCCTCTGCCAGAGCTGGGCTGTGGCACTGCTCAGCCTCAGCCAGCTGCGGTTGTGTCCTCTGTCCAAATTGCTTTCTGAACTGGCTCCAGGGCTCCAGCTGCTGTTCCAAGCCACTGTCTTATCCTGCCATGCATCTGCTCCTGATGCAATTCCCGCAGGAATGGTGAAGTGTGGGGAGGAGGGGAACATGTGAGCAGCAGTGTGAGCTGTAGTACATCTATCCCTACTGAGAACAAGCACAGTGCAGTCTTGGGATTTGGACCCGAAGCTGATGCTTGGAACAACCTCTGGAAAGGAACAGCAGCAGGTTGAATCCCACTGGACAGTTGGATTCCTTGATAGCTGTAGCTCTGAGATACAGGAGGAAAATAAGCAGATTCGAAGAAGCTAAGGGATCTGAGGAAGGGAAAGGATGTTTTGAGTATGCGGAGAGGGATGCTATGTTGATGTGTGGAGTTACTTTATGCTGTGGCTTTCCCTGGTATCTCAGCGCAGTCCATCTTGGTAGACCGCCTAATAAAGAGCCCTACCCAGAGCCAGTTTCTGCAAGTAGTGGTTCAAGTTTTAGCTAATTTTAATGCTTTCCCTCATGTTAACTCAGGACTGCCCTGTCTTCTGAGGGCTCCCCGTGACTGTGCCAAACTCTGCAGAGGCAGTATCCAACTGCCCGTGACACCAGTGTCACGGGGTGGTGTGGCAGCACTGTGCCTATTTTATAGATCAGGCAAACTAAAGCACCAAACTGCATCCAACAGTGGCAGAGTTTAGACCAATCTCTCTCCTGCCCTCTCCCATACTCTTTGTGTGGGGCTCTCAGACCCTCTTAGAGCAGAGTATTTTCTGGCTAACCGGCTGCCTCTCTAACATCTGCTGAAGGCCCTGTCTCCTTCCATGCCCCACCCTGCATTAGGGGCTTTGTGAGCAACACTCGGGGGTCCTCTTCCATTTTGCAGGGATAGGAAGGAGGCTGGAGCTCCTTATCTGTGCAATCCTACCTTGGTGTGTGAGGTTGGTCCCCTTGGGAAGGAGGAATAGAGACTGCAAGCAGCTTCCACTCACCGGCAGCCTTTCATCCTATGTCCCAGGGCCACAGCCACCCTGTCTCCATCCCTGTTTACTGATGGGACCGATATGGCCGAAGCAGGAGAGGTTGCAGGCTCCCTTAATCGCCTTGTCACTGGGCCGGACAATCTCAGACACTCAGAGGATGTTTTGACTGCGCTGAATTACAATGTTTGTTGTTTCTCACTCCCAATAATTGACATTTGATAGCGACTACTGTAAAAGCGGCCGGGAGGCTGGGGCTGAGGCCGAGGAGAAGCAGGGAACCAGGCAGTTGGAGCCCCGCTCGCTGCCGGGGCAGGCGGGCGGTCCTTTCTCCTCTCCCTGGTAGGCACAGGGTGCCGAGGGGCTGTGGCAATCTCCGGCAGATGCACTGTGCGCGGTTCCCCTCCGGCCGAGCCCGATCCGCTCGGCTGGGGGTGTGTTTTGATCCCCCCTTGCATCGCTTTTCTGTGCAGGGAAGAAACCAGCCTCTCGCTCCCGGGGACTCTGAGCATCGGGACACGGCCCGGGGCATTGGGGGGCCGCCCGGGCTGCGAGCTCAAAAAGCGGCTTTAAATTGGGTTTTTTTCAGTACGTTAAAATACAAGCAGCTCTTGCAGGCGTCAGAAAGGGAAATGTTTGAAATTACGGGAGGGCTACACAAAGCAGGGAGGGACCGGCAGGGCAAGGGTCCCTGAGCTGACCGATGAGAGCCCCCGGGAAGGGCGGTCGTAGCCCGGGGGACGCTGGGGAGGACCGGGTGGACCAGGCAGTGCAAGGAACGCCAGGGACGAGTAAGGTTAAGCCACTCTCTTTAATGACAACTCGCTGATCTCCATCAGCTAGTACAGCAAGGGAAAACACGTACGAACGGGCGGCGGGCAAGGGGCGGACAGTGCATTTCAATACTAACTCATGGTTTAGTGCATAACCCTACGGGGACCTGGCGGGTCGCAGTGTCTGTATTCTCGACCGGGGTGTGTGTAGGGGGGTCTGTCCGCTCCCGAGTGCCGGCTGGAGCCGCCGTCGGCCCCTCTCCAGGCCCGGTACCGAGGCGCAGCCGATGTCGGCGTGAGCGGTGCCGCGAGTGGAGCCCTGGGGGCTTGGCGGGACGCTGAACTGGTCAGACAGCAGGGAGCGGAGGGGAAGTGCAAAAAAATTAAACGTGGATCTCAATAATAATTAATATAGAGGAAAAATTTAAAAAAGTTGCAGGGTTTGGGTAGCTGCTGTTGGGACCAAGTCAAGCGAAACTCCCGGCTGCTTTTGAGGAAGGAAGGAGGGGAATTACCGGGGTGAGCCGGTGGAAGGGGGAGCCGGGAGCTGCGGGAGCCTTCCCGCGCTATTCCCGCCGGCAGCGCAGCCACGGTACGAAATACTGAATACCCCCTCCCCGTGGAAATGGCCGCCAGGCTAGTGACCTCCGCCGGGATGCTGCATTGAACTGTTCTCACACCGCCCCCCCCACACCCCTGTAGCCTGGATATGTCCCGAGCCGGCTCGCAGGCGCGGCCGGGGCCCCTCCATCACCGGCTCCGGGGTCTCGCCGGTGGCCGTGGTCCACGGAGGGGAGCGGGGCAGGGGTGGCTCTACCAGGCTCGGATCCCGTGTAATGTGGAGATCCCCGCGTTTCCCTGCGGGATGGGTGTCTGCACGGAATTCAAGTCCCCTACGCTGAAGTTCATGAAGTTGTTGCCGGCCGCCGAGGGCTGCATGGTCTGCATGGACGGGTAGTTGCAGTTGTAGTTGGCGTTGCAGGCAGGGCTGTTGTAGTTGGTGTACGCGGGGTAGGCGTTGTAGCTATAGGGGTTAATGCTGACATTGTACGGCGAACTGTAGGGAGAAGACTCCCCCAGGCAGGGCTTCCCATCGCGGACCAGCACCGGCACCGCTATCCTCCGGGGGGGAGGAATGCCCACCATTTCGAGGGTCTGATCCTGTCTCTGCCTTTTGCATTTATACCTTCGATTCTGGAACCAAATTTTCACCTGGGTGGAGGTGAGCTTTAGGACGTTCGCTAGATGGTCTCTCTCGGGAGCCGAGAGGTATTTCTGCTGCTTGAACCTTCTCTCCAGTTCGTAGACTTGGGCTTGAGAAAAGAGGACGCGAGGTTTCCTCCTTTTCCTCTGTCTGGGGCGCTCGGGATCTTCCAGGTCTCTCTTCTCCTGCTCCAGGCTCTTGTGCAGGGGACACAGTTCTGCAGGAAAATAAACGGGCAAAGGAAAAAGGAGAAGGGGGGAAAAATATGCAGAAAAAACCATAAAGCAATGTTCAGTAAACAGCCTACACCGTGACTGAGCCCCGGTTCTTTCCCAGCAATTGCCGGCCTCGCGGTGCCTCGGCCCCGCAGGCCTCGGCGGCCACCGGCCCTGCCGCGCTCTTTAAGCACCTCTTTAGTAATTCTTCGTCTGTCTTTGTTTGTTTTTCTGTTTGAAAAGGATGCTCCGTGCACTGATTTTAGTCGCAACTGCCTCTGCCACAGCCTGGGTTTATCGCGGTCGGTCTTTGTACTGGGATCACACCCTGACCCGCGGGCGCACAGTCAACCGAGCGAATTAGAAAATAGATTTGTTGCCTAATTTCTGGACTCGAGGCCTCACGTATCATCCTGCAGCCTTGCCCGGCCCGTCGGGCAGCCGGCATGGCAGCGACCCTGGACACAGCCGCGGTCGGGGACACCGGGGGTGCCTCCGGGCCGGGTCAGGGGACGCCGCCCGGGGTGGCTCTGCCCGCTCCTGCACCACGGGCCTGGCGGGGGATGAAGATGCTCTTCCTCCCTCCCGCAGCCTCGCTCTGTCCGCTGGAGCTCCAGGCTGGGGATCTCCTTCCCCCCGCCCTCCCTCTTTCTCAGCTCGGCCAGCTCCGACGGTCTTTACCTTTCTTGTCCGCCTTGGCCTCCTTGGCTGAGTCCATCTCCACGTAGCTCTTAACATAGTAGGAGCCGGGGAAGGTGGTTTTGGCCGCCTCGGGCAGCTCCTCCCTCGGGCCGGGTAGGGATGGGGGTTCGGCACCAAACGCTTCTTGCTTGAATGTGGCCAGCATGCAGGACGGGGAGGCCAGCGAGGAGAGCTCCATGGAGGCCAGGCCACTCTGATGCTGTTCCAGGTTCAAAATATCCTTGACCGAGAAGGGCGTCGTTGTCACAGGGCTAGGAAACATTGTGGAGGAAAGCGGAGCAGCGGCCGGAGCTCAGGGTCATGGAAAGGGAGTTGAGAAACAGCCAACCTGGAGCAGTGGTGAAGCGTGGGCTCACGGAGGGGGCACATAGCATTCCAGCGAGTAGCCTTGACTTGTGCACTGGAGGCAGGTAGGACCAGACCATAAGGGAAGGGAAGGAGGGACTAGGCAGTTTTTGGGTGACTTTAGCTTTCTATTGGCCAACATTGCAGTGATGGTATGAGAGATGCAAAGTTCCATGTCACCTAATATAGTAATACATCTCAAAAACATCTCCACTCATTTAAAGGGGCGGCACTGTATTTATCCAGCTTTTCCCGGCTGAGTTTGTTGATCCATTAAAAAAAAAAAAGAGGAGGAATCCAGAATGGCCTAATGTGTACAAAGCCACTATCTGATGCCATCTATCATACAGTCAGATTAAATAAACAGGCCGGGAGGAAACCATCAACCAAATATGTGCTGATTTCATTTTTTTTTTTTAAGGGAGGGAATGAAGGTTTCGATTTTACTGTTCTGCAGTATCCCATCGCAGGAACTAGAAAACTGGAGTTCACTGTTGTGTGGAGCATGCTTAAGGTTTATATAGATATTCTGAAGCAGCGCCCGTAAATTCTGGCTGATAGGAGAGAGCCCCTAAATAGGGGGGGTTCCCTCCCCCGGTAAACCTTTCAAACAAACCCCCAGCACGGTCTGGGGAAGAAGAAAAAACAGCGTAAAACCGAGGTTTGAAGGTGGTGTGAAATATATATGGGTCCTGGAGAGCAAGTCAAAGCAACCGGCCGCTGGGCTGTGGCCGGGAGCGGGAGTGAGCCCTAGTGCGGCCGCGTCCCGCAGGATCCCCGGGCAGAAGTGGGACCTCAGTGGCTTAACGCGTTTGTAGTTGTTAGCTACTAGGTCTCAGGTTGAGAAGGGGTGTTACGGCGCTTTCTGGCTTTGAGAGGTGAGGAGCAATATAAACATATAAAATCAATCTCCCCCAGCTGCTCCACTGCCCGGCCCCGGGAGGCGAGGGACCGGCTCGTCCCCTCCGAGCCCCGGAGCAGCCGAGGGCCGGGAGCCGAGCGGAGAAGCCCAGCGACGAAGCCCAGCGACATTGCGATGAGTTGCGGGGTTCCTCGGCAGTGCCCTGCTCGAGTTCCTCTTTCCCCGGCAGACGGAAGAAATCCTTCGAGGAGACAGAAAAGGCGGCACCTGCCTGCTCTGGGCTGCTCCTTCTTGATGGTACCTGCTACTGCTCCCCTCCCCACTTCCCCCTTTGTGATTCGGGCTCCTTTCTGGGGGATTCAGTGCGGGATATTTTGGAGGTGATGCTGTGGCTTTCTCCCTCTCCCCGGGCACCGCCGGCCGGTGCAGCGGCAGCCCCAGCCCTTGCAACCCCTGGCTGCAGGCGTCCAAGGATGTCCTGGGCACGGTTTGCCAGAGAATCGGATTGGGATCTTGCAATGACAGTTGGAGCCATTATTGGGTACGGAGAGGCCTGAAATATTGCTATTTAATGAGGAGAAGGGGGCGGCCAAGCTGCCGTCTCGTTCTTCGCGGCTGTGCTTCCTGCAGAATTCCCTAGGAAACAGTTCGGAGAGGGTTTTCCTCGATTGCAGGAGAAGGGGTGAAGTGTCCAGGGAAGGCGGAGGAGACCTTAGTCGCTCGGCTCAGAAGGGGGCCTGCGGCAGGACTTTGCCGGGTGTCAGCGGCACCCCTTGCTGTCTGTACCGCCTGGTGGTCTTTCTAAAGGCGTTGCCTCCTTTTTATTAAGATCTAATAGGGATAGGTTAGATAAATACTAAAATAACGAAGCGATCCCATTGTGTCCCTCCCCCCTCCCTCCTTCCCACCCCCAGGTCCGGACCCGCAGCAGCAGGTTCTCCTGTTCCAGCGGCATCCGCCTCCCTCGGAACGTTTCAGAGAGGGTCCAGCTCTCCCGGCCTCCACCCTGGGTCGGTTCCTCCGTCCTGGTCCTTTCCGGGTCGGGTCGGGAGCCCGCAAGGCAGTGCAGGGCGAACCCGGAGGGAAAGGCGGCCCTCGCCCGGTGGGGATCCCGGTACTTGCCCCGGAGCGCAGCCCCGGCGGCGGGCTCTGCCTCCAGCGGGACGGGAGCTGCCGGCCATAAACTGCCATTAATCGAGAGCTGACGGGCTTCCTCCAGACCCCCAATCACACGGCGGCTCCCGATCGATGTGGGCCCGGCTGTAGAGGGTGGAAGTGATTAATTGAATGATAAGCCGGAGCTATCATTTGGAATGTCATTAATGCGTCGGGGAGACATTCATTGGAGACAGACAGCGTTATCTCCGCTTTATCTTCAACAATGCATCACTTTTAATACTGAGGTTTAGAAACAAATGGGGGCTTTAGCCTTAGCCCTTCTCTTCGTGTTTATATTTTTGGAAGAATCACAACTAGTGGGAGTCCCGGGTTCGGCCCCCTGATAAATGAACATTAGCACTTTTTAGAACTACTGTATCAACAAAAAGAGCTGCAGGGCCGCAATAATTGGTGAAAAAGCAAACACTCCAAAAAGAGAGGCCAGGTCTGCTCTGTGTCCGGCTGATTGATGAACGAGTTACTGACATACAGCAGCTCACGGACTTTCCGGGTCGGGGCTTGGCACCCATTTCCCCCCCTCCCCGGTTTTCTCCATTTCCTGGTGCTCCCCGCAGCCCGCTGAAACCAGGCTCTGACTGCAAACGATGTCTGGGCCGAGAGCAGCTGAGCAGAGGGGACGTAAGGAACTGGTTCCGGTTCCCTGAACCCACGGGCAGGGGCGAGGGAAGCCCTCACCCGACCTCCCCCGACTGTGCCCTCTTTGGGTCATCTTTTGATCGCAGGCCCATGGATGAGAAATGATAATCGCGGTTAAATAACAAGGGAGAAGGAGTATATGGAGTCAGGGACCCCGGAGGAGCGCCCTGAAGCACCTTATCCAGCCCACCCGAGACCCAGGCCCCAAGGGAGTTAGCGGGGGAGACAGGGTGAGCAAAGCCGCTGCTGTGTTCCGGCTGCAAGGGGAAAGCGTGGGGAGCCCTGCTTCCCCCCGCTTTGCGGGTTGCTCGCGCTGCCTCTCGGGACTGAGCGGGTCTCCGTACCCAAAAAAAAGCCTCTCGCAGGCGAGGATTGTCTTCCTCACGCGGTTGCTGCTCCTCTCCGGGATTGCTAAATGCGTTTCTCTTGCTGAAAACAAACAAAAAACTCCACCCAGCCACGCAATTAGCTCCGGAGAGAGCACATCCTCTGCCCCTGAGCTTTCGACACCTCGGACTGCCCAGAGAGAAAGAGAGATGGGGCCTTTTAAAAAAGTTTTCCTCTTAATCCCAGTCGGTTACGATGTCCAGGGCCCCCGCCCGCTCTAATTCCCGGTTATCTCCCGAGGACTCTGTTTATACCTCACCAGTAAACGCCGGGATTTGAAACCTTGTCACTAATTGAGTGCTAACACTTCAGGTGCTATAGATTTGTTAAGAGGCAGTAGTCCAGAAATAGCCTATTAGGGTTTCCTTGGGAGAACTTGTGCCAATCTCCCGGTTCCCATCGTGGGCGGCGGGAGCCGCTGGGACCACGGGATCTTTCTGGATCCCCGAGGGCTCCCCGGGGTCTTTTGACCAGTTATTTATTTCAAACGATTGTGAAGGGATGCTGTACAACAGCGAGCTCTGGTTGAATAAATCCTTCCGGCGCGGTCGCTGGGCTACCGTCCCTGTCTGCCGTGGCGTGGTCCCGCCTGGGTGAGGGGGGACCGCGCTGAGGCTGGGGCCGAGGTTGGGTTTCTCTCTGGATTTCTGCAGAGGAAAACGGCTTTGGAGCTGTCCAGGCGCTCCACTCTGCTGCAGCTAAACCCTTCTTTTCTTGCTACCTCTTTTTCCTCCTCCCTCCTCTTTTTTTCTTTCTTTCTTTCTTTCTGTTTTATTTTTTGTTTTAATTTTATTTCGGTTTATTTCCATTATTTTCTTCCCCTCTTCCTCTCGGGCTCTAACGAGCCCGCGTTTCACGCCGCCCTCTCTACTTCCACTACCGCTGTTGCTGAAGGGGAAAGCCGCCTCCCCGTCCTCGAGCATTGCGCAAGAAAAATAGTTTTGACCTTGCCGTGAAGGCGGCCTTGGCTCGGGGCCTCGACTCTGCCCGGTGCTCGGGACCGCTGCGCCTGGAGTCGGGGGGTGCGCTCCGCCGGTACAGCCCCGCTCACCGGCGGCGGGGCAGGTGCGAGGCGGCCGCTCCGCCGCTGCTGCTCGGCCTCCGGGGCTCCTGCCCGCCGCCGCCGCACCCCAGCTCATCCCTGCCATGCACTGGAGAGGGGGAGCCTTGGGCCCCTTCCCTCCGTGCAAACCGGGGAGAGAGAGGCGCAGAGCAGCGAACGTTGGTGCCAAGGCACAACAAGCGAAAGCAGCAGCCAGAAAGCACAGGAGCGTCTTCTCTTTGTTTCCGGACAATCTAGGCAAAGGCCGGATAAACCCGTCCCGTGTGGTTTCAGATGGCCAACCCCGGTCCTGCTCCTCGAGCAAGCCGCAGGCAGCCCGGGAGGGTGCTCGGTCGCTGCTTGCCGCAGAGGGATTTGAACAACAAATGCCGCCGTGGATTTTACCCTCCTGCCCTGGGCTCCGTGCCTGGAATCTGGCAATTAAGTTGGCTTTTGCACCTCGGGCGCTGGAGATGGGTTTCTCAACCCCGGGGTGAAGCGAAAGCTGGGAGCCGGTCAGATAAATCAGAAGCTTTTATTTTTCCCTGCCTATAACTTTTTCTGCCTGTAACTGTGCTGAGTTCGCTGGTGATGGGAGTTTTCGCCTCCCTTCCCGGTGTCTCCTCCCGCCCCTGCGGCCGTCGCTTTGAGGACGCTGGCCCCGGGTCCCGCAGCTTTTCCGCGCCCAAGGAAACGCTTTTTAACGCGGCCAGTTCATTACAAGAGCGCCTGTTCGTTACGTTTCCCAGGGGAACGCGCGCAGGGCAGAAGCGATACGGTTATTTTAGGGACGGAGAAAATCAAGCGACCGAAGAGACTTTCACATGTAGTAAAATTGCAGCAACGGTTTGACAGGCGCGTCCAGTAGCCAGGACGCAACAGCGTCTAGTGACGGTCAAGAAAACTGCGTTGAAAACGAAATACCTTCCAGGCACTATTAGGGGTTTGTTTGAAGGACAAAGCCCTAAATGCGGCGAGGCTGCCTTGCCCCATCCCTCAGAGCTTTGTCCCGATTCACCTCCCGCCGGCTCCGGTGGGAATAGGAGCCGCGCTTGGCCGGGAAGCCTGAAACCGCCGCAGGATTTCAGGGTGTTTGCAGCTTGTCTGTCCGCACGATGTTTTCCAGAGGAGATAAAGGTCTGACTTCTTGGATACTTCCTGCTGGCCGTGCAAATCCGATCCGTCTTGAGATGTCACCATGCGCGCTTTGCGCTCCCAGGGAACCCGGGGGGGCCGCAGCGGGCAGGGCCGGGACAGCGGGGCCCTGCTCCGACCTGACACAACCCACTCCCCCCTCCCCTAGGGATTCGGGTCTGCTCTTGGCCTCGTAGTGCGGACAAGGGGAGCCTAGCTTGGAGGCGCAGGTCGAGGGGGAGCCTTATTTAACATGTGACGGTGTTTGGGCTTTAGTTGTCTCAAAAGTGATTTTCCCCACCCCGGGAGATGAGGGATCGGCAGCGTTCCCAGCCATCGCCCTGCTCCGGGGGTGCCTGCCCTCAGCTCCGTCTGGCTGCGGCAGGATTTCCCCCGGGTGTCCGTGCAGCAGGACCCAGCCCGGACCCGCTGGGAGAGCCCGAGGGGATGAGCTCGGCCGGGACGGGCGGGGGGATGAGCCCGGGCGAGTAGAGTTACAGAGCCCTCACCCCCACCTCTGCTCTGGCGTCTGCCGGCGATGGACCCCTCTGCTCCGGCGAGGGCCCCGCTTGTGACCCACAACCGGAGAGGCATGAAATCGGCTGCCCCGAGGGCAAGCCGCAGGACGGGGCAGAGAGGGGGGTGTCTGTCCCCCCCGAGCTGCCCCTGCTGGGCCTTTACAGGATGGGTGTTTCTGCCTCTCTTCCTTGTCACCCCGCACCGGGAAGGCAGCTTCCTGGGACGGCCCCGTCTGTGTTCCCGCACTTGCCGCGATGCAGCCGGGCTGCCCGGGAGAGACGCAGGCGGGGTGTGAGGGTATCACCCCTGTCCTGCGAAATTCCCACTCGCCCCAGCGTGGCTGCTGATCCTGGCGGGGCCGTCGAGCCTCTTCCCTGTGATAACAAAGTAATTTTTTCTTTAATCGAAAAAAAAACCCCTCAAAAACCTAAACCCAAACCAAAACCCAACGAAAGCCCTCCCCAGCTCACAGAAACAACCAATAAAGAAAAAAATGGGGGTATGTCTGTCCCGGGACTTTCGGACCAGCTTTAATTTTTGGCTCGCGGATCCGGTTCCTCCTTTGCTATCCTTGAGTTCTGCAAACAGAGGCGCCGGGAAACGCGCCTGGGGGACCACGGCTGCTCGGCCCCGGGAGTGGGATCGGTCCGTTGAGTCGTGTTTTTATCTCGGAGCTGTTCGTTTTTGTGGCGTCTGATGGGGAACGGATCTGTTTCTCCGAAGGGTCCCGTTTCTGCATCCTCTCCGTCTAACTAAAACTCCGAGCGCTTCCGCGGGGATGGTTTCACAACGGTTGGGAAGAAATCCGTACAAACCTGAAATATATGAGAGAGAGAAACTGGCAAATACATGCGCAGGGAAGTGTTTTCACCAGCCTGATGAATATACAATTCACTGAACATAAATAACGATATATTTCAAGCGTATGCCAAGAAGAAAAGGGTGAAAAGAAACGAAAATCCTGTAAAAGTTCTTCCACATTATTACTTTTCCTCTTTTTTCCTTTTTTTTTTTTTTTTTTTTTACTTTTTTTTCTGCGTAAAATCCCCAAGGTTCGATAACTTCACGAGTCTGCCTTTAAATGTCGAAGGAAGGTCGCATAAATAAAACTAGATCTGCATTTCCCCCCTAATTCCTGCATTAATTACCAGCCCGTTTTTCAGCTGTAGAGGGAAAAACACTATTTAAACGGCAGCCTTGGAGCCACAGCAATACTGTAAGAAGAAGGGGAGGGAAGGAAGGAGCGTCCCCCGCGGTGCCTGCCTTGTTCCTGCCTTATCCCTGCCTTGTCCCTGCCAGGTCTGAGCCGTTTGCCGGCCGTTCCCAAGCCACCCGCCTATTCTGTTCGTCAATTAGAGAGCTCAAAAACTCAAGTGAAATGCATTCGACGTTAAATACCCTTTTATTTTGCGGTTAGAGTATATTTCTTAAAGAAATTGGAGGGATTTGGGTTTGGCTGCTGGCGTTTTCTTACGGTTTTGCACGCTTTTTTCCTGGGCGGTCCTCGGGGGTCACTTTTGGGTTTTTAATTGCACTGTATCTTTCGTGCCTGAAAGCTAAAATTAAGTGAGAGGAGCCGGCAGGGACTTTAGGAACGGGGGAGATCCGTGGGGAGGGATGAATCCCGAGGGAAGGGGTTCGCCGTATCCTGGTGCAGCCTGTTGGGATGCCGGGGCTGAGAGGGGCCCGGAACCTGCAGGGGATGCCGAGGGGAGAAAGGAAAACCGGGAATCTGCTATCCCCTGCTGCTGAAAACCTGGCCCTGGGTCTGTCTGTTTCTTAGGTGTCTCCGGATCTTGTTTCCAGCGCTAAGCCGGGGGCTTGGGCTGGGACAGGGGTGCCTGAGGCCAGAAGGCTTCCTTCAGGGCTGATTTTATAGGAGTTATTGGTTGCATTATTGGTGTGCTCAGACTCCTTGTAACCCCAGGGCTGCGTGTCTCCAGAGCTATGTGGCTCTAGGGTTATGTGTCTCTGGGGCTGCACGTCCCTGGGGCAGCACCTGCTGTAGCTGGAGGGATGAAGGAGTACTGGGGGGCTGGAGAAACATCCCTTGGGCCCATCTTTCAGGCCCTGTCTCTCCAGCTCGCTAGGACAGTGATTTGGGAAAAGATCCTTGGGGAGGCAGTGCAGTCTTTCCGGTCACCTACACATGGAATGTTAAAGCAGGAGTCAGGAAAGATCCCTTCCTCCCATTTCTGCTGGTTTTTGACCCCGGCCCATTGCCGTTTTAATATACAGTCCTGATCAGAGCTCAAGAGGATATTTCCTCCTCCAGTGTTTCTTTGGGCAAAGAGGCACCAACAGATTTTTTTCCATAATGATGAAAACATCTGGCCGCCTTCAAGCTGTCAGGCTCTGCAGTGCTTCTTCCCAGATGCCTTCTCCTCTCCAACCTTCTGGCCACCCCAGTACAGCCCTTCTGTGCCCAGGGCACTCACCTGGGTACTGCACTCCTGATCTCCATCTCCAGCTAACAGATACTCAACCCAGTATCTGCACCGGGAAACTGAAACCTCCAGGATCCTCACTGCAGCGCCTTGGGTTTGGAAACACAGTTTAGCCACAGCCAGTCTAGGGAGGTGGAAATCTCTATCCCAAAGTGATTTTTCCCTTCACTGTGCCCAGCAGAAGTTGTTTCCCCCTCTACGTCCATATGGGTAGCTCAGGATTAGCTGCCTTGTGTCTTCCAGTTTGGCAGAATCCATCCTGAAGGGAAGGGCTGCATGCGTGCTTTCAGCCAGGGCTCTGATCTTCACTGTTTATGCTGTTGAAACATGCTTTGGTGAAAATGTGCCCTTAGTTGTGTGTGTTATGTGCATCAGAGCTGGATTATGCATCTGCTTTTAGGAAAAGTAAAAAGACAGTAAACCCACAGGAAAGAAATGGGGAAGTATATAAGTGCTGATTCATTGAGACCCTGAGCTGCTGGTCAGATTTTAAATATCTGCATTAAAAGCATCACTCATGTGCATGTACCATAGGAGAGCTGGGGCCCAAACTAGGAACTCTATTGTATAGTGCGATTTAAAAAAAGTAAGTAATGAAACTGAACTGCTCCTGGAAAGTGAACAAAGCTACATCTGAGTGGAATGACTGGAAAAATAAATGCTTTCTCAGCCCACAAGAACATACTCTGAAAGATGCTTTTGGCTCCAAGCAGTCAGAGCAGCCTGAGCCCTGTCTAGGGTGACTCTTAGAATTTCAGTATTTAAAAGGAAAGGGGGGATGTCCTATGTTTAAAAATATGACTTTACTTAGTCCCAAAGAAGAATAAACAAAGCAAAGGCAAAAACCTAGATGCCTCTAGAGAAAAAAATGTGTTTAACCACAATTCCAAACTATCCTTTTCCTTCTCCCTCTCCACTTTTTAAAAGATGGACTAATAGCAGCCAAACTCAAACCCATTGTGTCATATTCCAGCCTCTCTAGCTTTGCTCTCATTGATGCCAAAGTTCCTAAAATAACAATAATATTTACAAAATATGAACCTGATCCAGTAGTTCACATTCAGGCAGCACTCTGCACTCAAGTGATGGGAGTTGTGGCAAAACGGAGCAGAAAATGGCCATGTCTTGGGAACTTAAATTTCATCAGGGATGTGAAATCTCTGCTAGCCTGATCCTTGGCTGTGTTAATGCCAAGACTTTCGGTGTTGTGCAGGAGGTAGCAATGGACTCATCACTGTGGGTGTAACTTCGTGGTGGAGATCTAATGGAAATAGAGTAGATCCCTTTGCTTAGTTGACTCTTCTGTTCTCATTCTCACCACATTTATTCTGAATGACTTGTTAGCATTAGCTGGATTAAAGTTCCAGTAGGATAAAACGTCCTGCAATACAGATTTCTACTCTACATTTTGATGTGAGTAGATGACATTGGCTCTGTGTACTTCTTTATGATAAGCTCCAGCAGCCCTGGAGGAAATCTGAATTTTGAAAAAGCCACTTGTATGACCGGAGTCACTCTGAACTACTTTTATGTGTATCACACATGGGCAAAAATGAGGCAAAAGGGACGTTGTCTGAGCTGCAACATCAGGCACTTGGCAGTGGGCTCTGACTCTCTAATGTGTACGTTTCACATCCAGCTTTTGGTTTTATTTCTTCTTTGCTTTTTATCCTCAAGCTTCTGTCTCCCAAAGTGCCCAGGATGCACAGTGCTTATACCACAAGCAGCCACTCAATATTTAGTTTTATCCTTCCTGGTAAACTCCAGGCTTATTGTTCCACAGCAAACTGCTAAACCCCAGAGACAGATCTTTACAGTTCCTTTCATTTCAGAGGTGTCTGAGAGCTTTGAAAGTACAAGTGGTTTTGCCTTTTCCTACCCCTTATGCTGGGAAGAAATAATCCAGTAGCTTTACCCCTACTGCCTAAAGAATTTAAGGTGCAGAGTTTGAAGTTAAAAGTATCCATTTATTTGTGGTACACAACGAGAGATAGCTGCAGTGTGAGTTAGAAGTATTTTTGACGTTAAAAGATGCTATAACCTTCCAAGTATGTAGAAAGCACAGAGAAACTGCTATTTAGCAGGGTGTGTAAGTTGGCTACATTTAGGGTGATTCTCATGTAGGAGACAAAAATGCATATTCCTGGCACAAAGGTACAAGGTCAAATCTTTTCCTACAGACAGAGGTGTGCTACCGTTTCCCAAAGCAAAGATCCGCAGGACTTTTGCGATGCACCATTTTCCAGCCTTACTCTCCCCTGAGGTTTTGCACAAAGTGGGCAGGTACCATTTTGGCTCAAAAAGTGCTCAGCAGGTGGAAAGAATGGCAATATGGGGCAATTCTCCATTAGGCAGGAAAGCCTGCTTGGTCCAGAAGTAGCCACTGGCTTGTTGGGCCAAGTGGCATCTTGTGGGAGCTGCATCCCTGCCTGGGAGCTCTCAGCATTTCGGGCAACAGGGGTAACCAGCCTAGGGGTGTGCAGAAGGCTCTGGCTGCTGCCCAAGAAGTTGAGTGTCCCCAGGAGCACCTGAGAACTCCACTGGAGAACAATCTGCGGCATGAAATCAGAAAAAGCCCAAAGCAAGGCAAAAAGTCATGCAGGCCCCAACAACCAGATAAATCTCGCGTCTGTGTGTAACTGAAGGCAGATTTTATCCATAGCCATCAACCAATATGGATGAGATGCTGTTTCCAGCTTATAAGCTTGAAAAGCTTTTGTGCATGAAAAAGAAGCAGGCTTTGGGTAGAGTGACCTGAACAGATCATTTACAAACTGCCCTCCCACTCAGGCAGACCCTTTCTTTGGGGTGAGAAAATCTACCGCAGACAAGTGTCATTAGCATGTGCATCTGCCCAATTTGCAGACCCGGATTGTTCTCAAGCTAGGAAAAAAGTGTTTTCTCTCGCCTTTGTTTTTGTTTACTTTCCATTTTGTGAGGGTTAAATCTACCTAATTATGGTTCTTCAAGTGAACAGTCCATTTGTACAAACTTTCGCCATCATGCTTACTGCTTTTTACAGGGAATACTGTCTCGGTCTGCTTTGTATCAGCTTTGTCTGGTTTTGGACACCCCGTCCTTGAAGTGGGTTTACTTATATCAGCCGCAGTCATACATTTTTCTGATGGGAAGGGCTATCCTTAGGACAGCAGCTGTTACTTCATCAGGAAGGTGTTAGGTGGGCTTAGCTTTGATCACTTTATTAACTCAGACTTGATGGGGCTGCTATGGCAATCGCATGACCAATACACCAAGGCATCCTGTCAAACTCATCCCTTTCTCCTTTCTGCCATTGAAGTCTTCAGATAAGCAATAGTGAGATGTCTGTCTGGTTGATGGAACTAGCAGTTTCTGGTCTAATCCATGCTGGGCTACAGCACAAGTGTCTACCAAGGATCACAGAGTAGTATGTTTTATACAATACATGCTGGTGGGTAAATTTAGAGTTGACAAGTCCCTTACACGTTGGAGGACTCAAGGACAGTCCTATCAGGTGGCAACTGGCTGGGGGAGTATTTATAATCCATTTGCTGACTGGAATTAATATGAATCTGTCATCCCTCATGTCACTTGGGAAACGACGTAACCAAGGGCTGATGATGCCAATAGCTGTTGGTGATCTTTTTTGGCAATAGCTGAACATATTGCTCCCAACTGATTTCAGAAAAGAAAGTTGTCACCAAGATAAAGCACTGCCTGAAACCTGTTTTCTCTGAGCTCTGTGGACTTGGAGAAATGGGGCATTTAACACAGCTGGTAGACTGATGTCAGAATAAAGCTAACGGGAGAGGTGGTTTGAGCAGAAGGGAAAATGTTAGTGTTGGGTAAGATGCGCAGAGTGACGCAGCTTGTTTAGGGTCAGGATGTCAGAGGAAGGGTTAGTGAACTGGTTTCTATGGAGGGCAGTAGTGCTTGGAGCATATTCCCTTGGAGCAGGCAGGTTTAGCAAGAGTCAGAGGAAAAGGTACTGCCTTTTATTTTCTTTTCTATGCATGTATGCAACAACCTATAGATGATAGGACTGCGAAGGTCCTGAGAAAAGTATCCTCTATCTGCGCCTGCCCTTCTTCTCTGCCAAAGCACTTTGACATTCCAACCTTGGCACAGGTAAACCTCTTCTGCTGATGTGCCCGTATGTCCAAATTTAGGATGCATCTAGATATGAGTGTGCCTGATAATTTGACAGCAAGGCCTGCAGCAGATCTTGCTCTGCACACTGAGCAACCTCAGACTGGCTGCTTGCCATCTGATCTGGCTGCTTCTACATCTCCTGGAGAAGTGATACAGTTCACATGACATCAGGTCCACCCAAAAACACTGGCATACACCTCCTGGATGTTTGTCGAGGACTCCCTTACAGCTTGTCAGACGGCTAAGCTAATTGTATTAGTTGTCTTCTAAACAAATTGAACCAAAATAGCACAGCTAGCTAACCTTTCCAAAGGCTCCAGATCCATCCTTTCTCTGCTGCTCCTCTCTATCATCCTCTTTATTTCCTTTCTTTTCAGCTTGAACCATTCTATTCAGCCAGTATTTCCCTATCAATTTGATATGCCTAGCTGTAGGTCCTTACCTTTACCATTTGGCTTTTGTATATGTTAAAAATAGCTGAGTTTTATCAGCAGGAGTCCCCTATAAGCAACATGCACACACAGTGGAGAAGTCTGTAAGCTGTGGACAGCCAAATACCCACGAGCTCGTGTTCAACAGTCACAGCTGGGCTGGAGCTACTGCAGTCTTGGGAGAAATTAAAACTTCATCAAGGTTTCCTGACAAATAACATCCCTTGGCTTTATAGTTGGGCAACTGCGTTTGTGACCCAGCACCCCCAGCACACATCCTCCTCTATTTCAGCCTTCACATATGTGTATGAGGAAGGTTGACTCAGGATGTGCTGGGGAATAAGTCCCAGCCCAATGTATCTATGGTGGGTGCCAAGGAATTGGCAGGAACTAAGGAATGATGTGATGCAGTGTGACAGTAAAAGGGAAAGAGCGATTGCTGGGTAAAGCCACAGGGCGTGCGATTAGATTACAGCCTGTCTGGCAGGGAGACAAAACAAGCTGCTATTAATTTCAGGGGGGGGTAGCCTTTATTTACTATTTGGCAAGAAGCAGTCATGTCTGCAGCCATAGGCAGCAGAAGACTTTTGAGAAGCAGTCAAAAAGCCAACTCAGCACCCTATTTCCTCCATGGCTGGGTCTAGGAGCTATGGACACATATGTATGTAGGAATACAGATGCAGAGGAATTTAGGTGGTCTTGTGTGAATAGAGATGTTTAAAACTTTAACAACTTTCCCAGAAAGAAAAATGGAAATAAGGGAGAAAATGTGCAACCCTTTGAAGGTGAGTCAGTCAGGAGACTGTATACTTGTTCCACTTTGCCAGTGACATTAGCTAGCTAGAGTAGATTGAGTGGCTGTCCCATATTTGAGTGCCATGTGCTTCTGATGCTGTTGTTATCTCAATAGAACTACTACATTCTCATAGCATAATGCTCCTAATGCTGGGAAACACACCTATCTGCTGGATGTGGCTTGCTCAGTTGGCTGCTAAATAAGACAAAGGCCTCACAGACCTATTACAAACAGAAGAATGTTCAAGGTGTAGGTATCAGCTCATCAAGTATCAGAAGCCACAGCAGAAAATCCCACAGGTTTCTAAAAATGACATTAAGTTTCTCTCTGTTGTTACAAGGAAAGTTCAACTTATATTTCAAGCTCTGGAATGTCTCTCAGAATATCTAGCTCTGCTCCTCAGTCTTCTGCAGACTTGGCCCAGGCTCTCTACACACAGCCCATTGAGGAGTCTGATTTAGGCAATAGGGCTGGTTGTCCGTGGTGCAGCATGGTGCAGCTCTGGCAGCACGAGGATGATGCTCTCATCACCTGTACTGACTTTAGAGCCTTTCTTATGCACCAGCTGAGTGGGTGCCTTGCTGTGGGGATCCAAATCTGACTGCTTCACCTACAAAATGGTGACAAAGCCTTGTCCATCTCCTTGCCATTGATGGGAAGGTCTCTGGGGAAAGATGAAGCATAGGTAAAAACTTCAGTGAAAATTGTGGACAGCTTTTTGGGCTGTTGGAAAAGAAGCAACACGACTTGATGATTTTAAAATTTTCCTTAGGCCTCCTACTTGAGTAGATCTAATAAATGGGAATAAAAGCCAGGGCTGTTATAGCTGAAAGGGATTTTAACAATTAATGAATTTGCTGTGGATTTTGATGTTTATTTTCTCATTTCTTTCTGTTCACAAAGGCAAAGAGTCCTCTTCTGTCTTTTCCTCTACTTGGACACTAACCTCTTTCTTTGGAATTATCGTTTAGCCATATTTTATCCCCAAGCAATAATAGTCAAGATATTTTTTCATTTTATTACATACTCTGAGACTGTCCTCCCAAGTTTTAGACCCGGAAAGATGAGATCTTTAAGCAAAAGGGTTTATTCAGTGTTAGTTTCCTGGAGACTTTCCTGAGAAATAATGGGAGGCTGGTAACATTCCCCAGGGAGCTGCACGCCTGTCCTCTGCTTAATCCTCCGGTGACCCTCAGCCTGGAAAGGCCTGTTTCCGCCTCTGCTGGTGCTCTTTCCCAGCATTGGCTGTGCATCTTCTTTCCTGCTCCTGTGCCCCAGAGGGACATGGCCAGGTTTCAAAGCTCTGTCACCACTGTGCTGGGACATTTGGAAAAAAGATCAGAAACCTGCCCCAAAGTTTCCAGGCAGGGTCTTGGGTTTCATTTCCTACTATTTTCTGCTCATAGAACAGGCAGAATTGGGACCAGATAGTTACAGAGGCAGTGCAGGTTGTTAGATGAGACTTTTCACTTCTGTCTGTGTCTCCAAGCCCTGCATGAGCAGTGACCACTGAGCATATGCGTTACACTCTAGTTCTTAAAAGTTTCAGATGCTGCTTCTAGGACCAACACATGCAGATACACAAGGAGAGTTGTTCTTCCTTCAGGTATAGTCTTCCCTGACTCCCACATCCTCCTGAAATGGAAGATTTTGCCCTGATATATGTGAGGAGGATCCTTAGTTTCAAATGAAATTTCCTATGAGTTTTAAATGAAACTTCAGGCAGGTTTCATGGGGTTAGTGCAAGTAAAGTGACTGTGGGTAATATACTGAATTTGCCACTTAGCCTGAGCCTGTGTGGAAAGGGATGCAAATCTAAGTTTGACATATTGCATGCACATAGAGAAAACTGTACGGTAACCCACAGCTTGCTTCACACCAGATCTTTTCAGCAGCTGAATTTGACTTCAAGCCCACGTACATTGCAGAAGAGAGCTACATTCTGCATCCTTAAATCACATGAACTGCTGGAAGTTGGCACAGATTTGTCTCCAAACAGAAACCAGAGAAAAGGCTCCATTCCAGAAAGTCTGTTGCCAGATGGTCATTTGGAGCAGAAGGAAAAGAAGAAAATGTTAAATACTGCTCTGCTTTGAGGAGTGGTTTCATAAATGCAGCTTAATGCACAGTAATGTTATTGGTTGTTCTTTCCAAAGTAGTGTCAAGAGGTGGATGTATATAATTTATCAATATGTCTGCTCCCTGGAATGAATGGAAATGACATGTTTAAAGCAGTGAACTCTTAAATTTTTCTGTATTGAGTGTCCTTGTATTCTCCTTCTCTGCATAAAACACATAACTGTGCTGTACCCACTCACTGCTGAGCAGTCCATGGGTCCTGTTATTCATCTTAGGTTTTTTCAGGTGCTTATTTCTTCTGGTATTACGTTTTTTCCTGGCATCACAGTTAAGCGGATAGGCCTATAATTGCCTGGTTCCTCCTGTCCCCTGCTTTTGAAGAGAGACACTACCTTTGCCCGTCTGCTGGTATCTCACCTGTCCCTCACAAGTTCACTAATGGCTGAGATAACTGGCTCTCTGAGAATCCAAGGATAAAATTCCTCTGGGGAGAGCTGATTAGGAAATATCACTCTTATCTACATACTTTCCAGCTTATTCTGTCCTCGCTCAGAACTGAGCTCTCACTCTGTCCCTGCTACTAATTGAGTCACTGTTGATGCTGTTGGTGAAGAGAAGAGCCAAAGCAGGCGGTGAGCACTGAGACATCACCCAGGGACATACGTGCTCCCGCACAGCTGCAGATCCACTCTTTCCTGCGCTCTACAGGACTGTGATAGGAGAGTTGTGAAATCACGGTTAGGGGAATTAAATGACAAATCACCGCTGTGCAAATCCTGAAGAATCAAACCTTATGAGAGCAATTGAGCTGCTCCTTTTCCGTGCCTGGACTCTGCCTCTTTCCACCTGCAAGGTGGGGTATCTGTGGGGTGAAGAAGCCGCTTTGCTGCCCCTGTCCGGTTCTTTTTATAGACATATGCGGCGCAAGGTTGCCTTCAAGTGAAAACAGAAAGGTACTGCAGGGAGGGGAAGATGAGGACTACGGCTATCAGGAAAGACCGAAGCAGATTTGCGACCTGCGCTCCAAGCTGCGGCTCTGGAGTTCAGAGCACAAGAGAGCCTGCGAGTAAAAAAGGACCCGGGAACACAGAAAAATCCCAATAATTTGAGAAAATGTACACAATTTTGGTAATCCAGACCATAATGTGGCCTGTGCAACCCACTGCGTTTAGAAACAGTTTGCTCTCCTTTCCCACTGCTGCATGCAAATTCGAGCCGTGGCTTTGTGGGAAAAGACGGTGTTGCCAAAGGGAGGTGAAGCTTTGCCTTGGACAGCCGGCACACAACGTGGTGGCTGTTCTCAGCCCTCCTCCAATTAAGATCTGAGGGTTTTCTTTGACAGAAATAAATCTTCATGTGCACTCACACTGACTGGCGAAGGGGATGATGCATCCTGCATTGCCCAGGAGGATGAGCTTTGCCCTATTTCCCAGCTGACCACCATTCTCCTTTTCTTTTATTGGAGAATCAAAAAATCTCCTATGTTGGCAATAGGTTATTTTGGTCTGTTTGGATTATTTTTCTCACTGAAAAATTTAGCTAGTTTCAGCACTGATGACACAAATGGTAACAAGAACATGGTTATCAGAAAGTGCAACTTTTTTGAAACTGCCTTCTTAAATTCTAATTTCTTTTACTTCAAAAGCTCTTGAAATAATCACTTTAGGCTTATGTAAAGTTCATATCAAGTTTACGGAGTTTCCGCTGGCAATTTTTAGGTGGGTCTAAATGAATGTTCTTCCTATTTTAAGTACTTGCACCTCCTCTGCTGTTATTCTTGGAGTTATCTGAGAAATCTAGATGCTGACAGCACAAAGACAAATTCCTCTCCAGAAGTGAGGAGACCTATCTAAGAGTGTCACCAAACAAACTGAAAACCTGAGGCAAACACCTCCATGTGCTCTGTGTTCTCTCACCATCCTCATCACCTCTGATATTGCCTAAGCAAGGGGAGGCAAAAGAGTGTAAAGGGTCATTTTGCTGATGCTGCTGTGGTTTCAGTGGCATCCTATGCTCTCCCTGATGCTCAAGAGCTGCATGGCAGAGAGCGTGGAAAATCTGGGAGTAGGGAGCAACGTTTTAGAGGTTGTAGGGACATACTAGACTTTTTAGACTTCTATTGCTGCCTTTGTGCAGGTAAGTCACGCTTGTTCCCTTCCTGTCGTGGATGTGGCTGTGCCAGTACGGACCAGGTTGGCAGCAGATGGAGGACTATGCTGGAAGCAATGCTCACAGAGAGGTTCAAGCAGAGAATTTAGAAGATATCTCGGGTTTAGTTGGGTGGAAAGCAGCCACCAGCAAGGGAGGTAGGCACAAAAGGGGCTGTGAGGGCTGAAGAGTTTGGCAATAACATACCGCAAACTATTCCCATGTTTGGTTGAATCCCAGTGCTGATGCTGGGGATGCTGGAGGCTGTAACTCTCCTTTTCTAATCAAAATCTTTAATCTGTTGTCTGTTCTGCTCCTGGCTCCAGCTGCAGTCCAGTCTGCAGTGTCCTTCAGGTCCACCTCTCCACTGTTGCGTGTAAAAGGTGCTTTCCTCCCTCTTGCTGCAAGATGGTGCTGCAGAATAGGGAAATGCGTCTCTGGGAGAGCTGCTGGATCTCAGAGCCAGACATACAGTAGGCATTGCTGCTGGGTGCCAGGGCTTCCCCTCCAGTCTGTGCTTACGGCTGTGAGCTGGTGCAGGAACTGATGGCAGCATGGTGGCATCTGGTGGAGTAGGGTGAAGGGGGCTGGTGAGCCCCTACAACGCTGGGGTGGGCTGTGGTTGCATCTAACCTGCCCGGGGAAAACTGACCAACTGGTGATCCCTCCATCTCCTGCTGCTCTGCAGATAAGGGGGTGTCAGGGCAATAGGGGTGGAAACTCCCTATCTGCCTGTGCTGTATGACTGTGCCTTTTTCTGAGTCATGCACAGGAGAAGAACAGCAGCTTTGGCTTGAGCATAGTCAGCTGGTATAAGATCACTGACATTATCATGCTTTAAATCATGATGTTCATGTCATGAATCCTTGTCCTGCCCTGGACTGATGTGGATTGTAGATATTTCCTTGTAGAAATCTGAGTTCACACTGTCAAGACCTTTTGCAGTCAGATTTTCTGGCTAACGTACCAGCAGCAGCAGTTTGAGATATTACTGCCTTAAGTTCCCCAACTTGGGTTAATATGGGAAAGGACAAGCTGCACTTCCAGGTCTGCAGCCTGGTAGCATGTTTTCTGGGGGGCAAACTGACCTTTGTCTACTGTCTAAGCTGATGTAACAAGCTCCTCCCTGGAACTCCTGAAATGGAGATGTGTGTTCCATGATGCCAGGTTTGCTCCAGGAGTGATGACCATCAGCAAGCCACAGCAAAATCCTTTGGGCATCTTAAACTGGTCTGCTGTGGTTGACCAGAGGATGTAGGTCAGAGCCCTAAATACAGCCCTTGCACTGCATTTGTTCTGGGATCTGCCATACCTGTACACATTTACTTACAGGGTTATACAACTTACAGGTTTATTTGGATTCTCAGGGGGAGCCTTTATTACAAAAGAAAATAATACATAACCCTTTTTTTGGGGGAGGGGGTTTCTTGCCTTTTGAAAACCTTTTTTGGCCAGGCTTGGTGATTTATCTAAAAATTTATCAGAACTGAAATGGGAATTCAGAAAAGAAATCACGAGAAGGAATTACTACATGAAGAAAACTGTCTAATGTATCAAATACATGTGAAAAAATAAGTCTATAGAGGCCTGTTCTGTATGTAAAGCTGACATGTTAAGGTTATTTTTAAGTAGTGAGTTAAATGAGGTATTCTTCCTGGTCTCAGGGTCTTCAAGGTTTTAGTATTAGCAGAATGCTTTCTGAAATACTTTTTCATGGGCAGAAGAGGAAAATATCCCTGCTTTTCAAGTCATTAATTAACATCTGAATGATAAAGTACCTCAATCAGATTGATTGAATACATCAGAATGAACAATTCTGATTGGTTTTTTCCATATTTGCAGTAAAAGTTATTTTCATCAAAAGCTTCTTGAACTTTTCGACATGTTCTTGTCATGGTCTGTGGCTTCTACCATTTCAGCAGTTTGACTTTCTTTTAAAACGCTGTCATCATGTATAATTTGTGCAATTTTTCTCTATAGTGTAAAGGATTTCAAGAGATTATGGTATAAGTTTGATTCTATTTCTAATGTCATTTAAAATGTATGTAGGTCAAAAGAAAAAGTAAAACTTAGTGAGAATAAGTTAATGGTTATCTGCGCTGAGAGCACCCACTGGCTGTCTATATATAACCCAGCAAGTTTCTTTTAGGCTGACACTGGTTTTGTTGGTGGCGTTGGCCTTGACTGGGTACTATGTCTTTTTTTCCTATCCTCAGCCTCATGACATTCATCCCTAAAGCTCATGGCCCCGAGAGTTGTTGTGAGGGGTTTGGACCTTTTTCCTCAGAGCCTACATGACTCTGCTTCCAAATACTGGCTGGAGGTGTTAGGAGTTGAATCCTTGTGTGGGAAGACAGCCTGGCCTGAGGCATCAGGTGCTGCTCTTGGAATAAGCATGCAGTCAGTTTTGCAAACTTAGGCGTCCTACGTGTTCTCCAGCTGCTGCTCTAGAAGGCCACTGGTCTCCAGCAGGTCCTGGGTCATACCTGCCAGCCCTGGGTGCATGTCTTGGATAAGCTAGCACGTATAAATGGCTCCTGATGCCAATATTCCATCAACAATCCCTGCAATCTCACACTAGACATTGCTGTTGTTCTGTTGCACGTAAGTAACTCACTTCTCGCTCCACCTTTCATCCTTTGCTGTGGCTGTTTTGAGCGTCATCACCTTGGTCCATGGACTCTTGTACCATGTATTTACCTGGATCTGAGGAGGAAAAACAAGAGTAATAACCATGTGGCCCAGAGCCGCCTCCAGCCACAGCAGGTCTGACAGGTCCAGCTGGCCATCCATGTGCCCAGCAGGCTCCTGGTGCACACCAGGCATGGCTTGGGGACTGTGCAGGTGCAGCCTGCCCAGAACTCATGCCCGTTTGAAGCTGGGGCTCTCTGAAATCTGGAAATTGAGTAGGGCACTGTAAGGGACTGGTGGGGTGGACTGGAAAAATGGTGGGTGCATGTAGGTATAGCGGGGGACATGGACGCAAAGTCATCAGTGCTTTGGCTTTCCCCTCCCTTCCTTTCCTGTTGGACAAGCACATCCCTTTGCTCTTGGGGCAGAGTTTTGAGGGACCAGGGCAGCCGCCTTTCTGTGCTATGCTGCGTGCACAGGCTAAGCCTCATTAGCAGCTCACTTTTAGAAACTTCTTGAGCCTTTTACCCACAGCCAGCAGAGTGGTAACATCTCTGGGGTTATTTCTTTACTCTGTGCCTTCCATGTCTGCCTAGTCTCTCCTTGCAGAAGATGTACTTCTTCAGGGAAGGGATGAGTTGAGTTTGCCTCTTGCAAGTGAGAAATTTCTGCCATCATCTCCACTCTCTTGAAATTCCTGGAAGAGGAAACTGTGGAGCAGCTGAGGATTCCCATTTGTCTTCACTTTTTTTCTGTATCTTCTCTGTTCCTTCTCTTTATTTTTTTGGCTATTGATAAATTTTCCTTTCTGTTTGTTATTTCTGTCTGTTCCTTTCCTCTTCATTATTTTCTCTCTGTTTTCTCCCCCTTTCTCTTCCTTTCTTTCCCTCCCTTGCTGCTGGATATTATGAGCAGTGACAGCAGCCGCTGGGAGCTGGAATCCAGGGAGATAACAGCATTGTCATGAGAATCAGTCTGCTCAGCTACAATTAGCCCTGCTGATATCTTTCACCTGGACAGAGCTGCCTTATCATTGCTACTTCTTGGAAAATGAGGGGTCGAAGATACTGATCGCAGATAGCATGACTCTGGCATTTCCCTCTGGTTTTCATGTTGCTGGAATCCCTTTTTGGCTCCCTTCTCAGTACGATTAGTTTTGCATCTCTTGTTCAGCTGCGCTGCTGTCAGATGGAAAGCAGGCACCGAAGCTTTCTAACAGTTGTATGGCTGAAACAGAGACCCCGGGTAAATTCACCTGGTGTGAGCGACGCCACACTTCCATGAATTCTGGATGTTTCTGAAGTTCAAAGCCAGAAATAAAATAACGCGTCAGTGCCCTGGGGCCTCTTTATGGTAAATCGTTGCCCTGTCTTTGGAAACTATTGAGAAGGGCACAAGGCAGAGCCAGCTGAGCTTGTTAGTGTTGGGCTGATCCACCCACCCTCCTCCTGGCTGGTTGCGCAGTTCCTGACTAGCAAAGTGAAGATGTTGGCAAATGCTCCCACAGCATTTTTTTTCCACCATGGATGGACTTTAGCAGCTGTTTCTTGAGTTTGGGGACAATGAGGTTATCCTTCTGGCCTTCCTTTTGGTGACAGTTTCATCTGCCTGATCATAGAACCATAGAATCATAGAATGGTTTGAGTTGGAAAAGACCTTAAAATCATCTAGTTCCAGCCCCCCCGTGCCATGGGCAGGGACATCTTACACCAGATCATGTCACTCAAGGCTCTGTCCAGCCTGGCCTTGAATACTGCCAGAGATGGAGCATTTACCACCACTTTGGGTAACCTGTTCCAGCACCTCACCACCCTCACAATAAGAGGCATCATCCTTCTATCTAACCTGAACTTCCCCTGTTTAAGTTTAAACCCATTGCCCCTTATCCTATCACTATGGTCCCTGATGCAGAGTCCCTCTCCTCCATCCAAAGAAGTTAAAGGCAGCTAATTCAGTCCTGCTTTGCATCCTCCCTTTCTTCTGATGTCTTTCTATTTGCCTTATAAAAAAAGCTCTGCAACAGGAAAAAACCCTAATCCCTTACCTTTCTGGAGCTTGAAAGCATCTGAACTGCAGGACAAGCTTAGCAGCACAGTCATGTGTAGCAGAGATGGCCTTCTTACTAGCATGTCTTCTTTCTCTCTTGCTTTTCAATACCTTAGAGACGCAGCTGTCATTGTTAGAGATCTGTCAAACTGCAAGAAGATATTATGTAGAGATACTGACATTAGACTAATGGCACTTGGTCATAATGGAAGACAAAAGCTAGATTTGCAGGGATTTGGTGCTTCACAGACCATTTAATAAAGCCAGCCTTCAGGACAGGTTCAGGGATGGCCGTTAGCGTATTCTCTCCCTCTGCCTGGTTTTGCTACAGATTCGCTCCTTTTGCAGACAGTAGTGAGTGGGAATCAGTGGATACAAGCTGATGAGCTGGTATTTCTGTGTCTTCATTTTTCCTTTTCCATCTTTTTCCCTGATATGTTTAGACTCTAAGTCCTTTTTTGCCATTTTCGTATGAACTCAGAACAAGGGTATTGTAGCCTCATTTGGGGCCTGTTGTATTACTGCCAGTAGCAGCATTTTAGCTAATTGCATGCTCTGTTACGGTAACCTGTGAGCTAATGCTATGGGCATCACAGACCCTGCACTACCAGCTGAGACGCACCACATCAACATACTTACATTTTGGTCAGCGGGAACACACAGTTTGGAGCCAGCTTTATGCTTTTGCAGAGGTTTTGGTGGGTTGTCAGATTGCAGTCAGAATTACTTTTGATTTATCCAATACCAGCCCTTGTGTCACGTGGCTGCAGCATTGCCAGTCCCATAGGGCAGTCTCTAGACTGTCCCAGCTGTATTTCTGCCAGAGGAGTGAGCTGTGTTCTGGGGGTGTGTGTCACTGAGCGTATTAGAGCCGGGGTTGCATAAGCGTTACTAAGGGTGTACCATGGTGCTGCTATACCTGCGGTACTGCACACATAGCCGTGGGACAGCCTTGGAGAACCTGTGAGAGCATGTGGCTTCTGCCAGTTACTAAGGACAGAGAATGCTTGCGGGATCAAACGTGCCTCATGCTGTCCACATGCAGGGACGAGGGCTGGGGGCAGTCCGCTGGGTTTAACCAGCGCATGCCTTTTATGTAGCATCCTTCCAGCATGTCTCGCTGTTGTTGCTGCTTTCAGGTTGCTGGGCACATGCTGTCCCCATCGCCTCTCAGGATAGGCCCTCCCTTCCTGCTGATGTTGCTCCAAAGCAATTCCTCAGTGGTAGTACCTGGTTTATAATGGTTTGGTAGGTTTTATGGCCCCTGAGGGATTTTAGGTCAGCTCATTTGCTCATTTTTGAGAGATAGAAAATACCTCTGTTTTTCTTTCAAAGATAAGGATGGATGTTGCTCTGGGGACTGGGATTTATTTTTCCTACAGAGCTTAGACTTTCCATTGCAGCCTCTGCTCTCTCTGCGCTGGTAGAGAGCCTCCTGTTAGCTGCCCACCATCCGCTAAAACCGTTAGTCCTGACAGAAGAAAACATAGGTGAATCGCCAGAGGAATGTGAATCCAGTAAGTTGCGACATTTGTATGTTTATCTGACCTTCAATGTTTACAAATTTGGCTGACAGTCTCATGAGAGAGGGTTTGACCAACTTATTGGTCAATTGGACCTTAATGCTCTTCTTGTTTCTGGTCAGTCTGGCAATACTGTAAGAACACCTTGTTCCAAGCAAGCTCCTAAATGACTTTATATGTACTTAAATGGCATCATCACATATTCTCAGTACTGTCTCCTGGTCCTTTTTTACTCCACCCTTTCAAATTTCTGACTTCTATGCTGTTGCTCAGAATAATTGCTGTATTTTCCTGAATAAATAGTATCATCCTGCTACCATTTTCATTGGGAGGGCAGGAACGGCTGGTCTTTTCTCCTCTGAAGGGACATTCTTACCACTTTTCCAGGCTGTACTAGAGCTGTGCTGTGTGACCATCAGAGGAAGGGGAGAGGCTGCTATGTGCAGGATGGCCAGAATTCAAGCAATCTGGTATATATGTCATAAAGCCTAGTAAACTTTATTTCAGGTTTTTAAAAGAAGCATGCAAGTCTTATCTTTCTCATATTTTACATGTCATCCAATTCTGGTTGCTGTTGAAAGATGCTGTGGATTGCCTGCTCTTCCATGGCTTGCAAATGGTCTGTGCTTAGGGAGTGCTGCAAAAAAACCCCCGTGCCTCAGATCCAGGCATTTCTGAATGTGGGATGTTGAGAACAGATTATTTTCAGCCTCAGCTATTTTCTGACTTTAAGACTATTCCTGATAAGCCTATGTAGTCAGGAAAGCTTCAGTGATTTCCAGCTCCAACAGGAGCCTAATCTGAATGTCCTGCTATTATCAGTAACATGTTTTCCCAGAGACTCTGGTGAACCCGAGATTGGGCCTTTAATTATTATCCAAGACTTATTCCCTGGTCCTGGGTCGTCAGCTGTGGCCAGCTTTCACTGGTCCACGTAATGCAGATGACCACAAAATACCTCTCCTTTTCAGGGATCAGCAGAGTCTGTTGGCTGCTGCCATAGGCTGCCCAGACCCCCGGGAGCCCTTTCTTGCTGCAGAGCAGTTTCAGCTTCCCTGGGCATCCTCTGCCCCTTCCAAGGCATCCTGGCTACAATGCTTTTAATGGGCTTCTGCAGACTTCTCATCAATTAGTGTCAGCTTTGGACCAGCATGTGTAGGTGGTAGATCTGAGGGAAAACCATATAATCCCTGAGATTACTTGTTCAGGGCATCTTGTGCAGTGAGTTAATGCTGAGGGCCCAGGTAGACACTATTTCCTTTTCTGCATGTGGAGGCAAAGGACAGTGTTCCCTTCTCCCAGCAGTGATGGAAATTCTTTTTGGCCAGGTCTCTCTCCTATGATATACTGATGGGTTTTGCCAAGGTTGGGACTTGCTGACAGCCAGGACCTACCACAATTATAAATAATAATAGTAATAATATAGCCAAGAAGGCTTCAAGGATGTGCACTGTACCCCTCTGCAAACTGATTTCATAGTGGCTTGATTTCATGTCAGTTTAACAAAATGCTGAATGTGCATAGTTCCTCCTCATTTTATCTTAAAATAGGACATCTAAATAAGGCACTCTGTAGGCCTTTCCCAGTCTCTCCTGGCTGTCAGCTTTCACTGAGCTTCCCCACACCTCCCACTGCATTTTTCTCCAGGGTAGGAAGAGACTCTGCAATGTAAGTGGGATTATTCATGGGTGACAAATGTAGCCCGGTGTGATTGTGGGACAGAGAAAAGCAGATACAAACTGCAGAAAATATGAGAAATGGAGCGCAGTTTATAGAGGGGATTATGTGCCATAATGTCTTATATAGCGGAGGGCTGATCCTCTGCTGTGTTAAAATGCAGCCTGGTTTAGCCTTTCCACAAGCTGTTACACTGGGGAAACTGCTGCTGTCTGTGCCATGGAGGCACTTAGCTCTTGCACGGAGGAGGCCAATCCAGGCTTTATTTCAATCCAATTGAGGTTCCTCTTGCAGAACCACGTGTCAGGGCTGATCTCTGCAGTGTCACCAGAGCAACTGAGATACATGGCAATAGTTTGACTTGATGATCTACAAGGTCTTCTCTAACCTAGTCAATTCTATGATTCTGTGTCCAGCACACTCTCTGCAGTGGCACTGCTCCTCATGCACTACTTTCCAGCGGTGGTGGAATGCCCTTAAAAATGCTATATCCCCATGTACGTGGAGAACCTCACAGCAGACTCTCCGAAACTCCTTCTTATTTTAAAAGAATTTATAAATAAACTCCAAGCCACATTTTTATAAGGGAGGATGGTATTTGCAGAAAAGGTCAAGGCTGTAACAGTCGGCATCCTTGGAGATAGGAATTCTCAGCCCCTGCAGCTTCCCATAATTTGTCATGTCTTTAAACCCTCAAGTCCCCATTTTACATTCCTGATCGAGAAAGACATGAGGTTTTGATTTCAAAATGAAATGCTCCACTGGCTGGGAATGTTTTTTCCCTAAAGAAAATGTACAGAAACAAAGATTGTTAGGACTTCACTAATTACATGGTTATGCCTAGCCACAGCCCTGTGCCAGGACCTGTTAGTGCTGGGGCTGCAGGAAAGGACCTGGAAAGGACCTGAGAGGCATCAGTGAGGCTGCTGCCTGGGAGAAGGTCCAGATGCACCCCTTTGCATGCTCTCTCCATGATTCAGCTTTGGTTGGTCACAGGGCAGGTGATGATGATGGGTGATGCGGGCTCGTTGCTCAAGGCTCGAGATCTGCTATATCTGTCACTGGGGAAGCATGCAGCAATTTCTGACTTTAGCAGGTGTGAGAGAAGCCTTTTCTGCGAGAGTCTGCGAGGAGAGCATGGAAACACGAACATAACTAGCAGTGAAAACTGAGTGGGATTTGTGTTTCTGGTGAGGTGTCAGGAAATAGCTTTAAAAATGCACTGCTCGGAGGCTTCCCAACAAACTTTAACTATTCCTTCACCTGGGAAGATCGCTGCAGTGAATTCATCAGGGTGACGCAGCACAGAGCTGCTCTGGAGCTGCCTCGGCTCTCGTGGCACCTCCAGGCGTGGGCTCAGGGAGGAGAGTGAAGGGCAGTGCTGAGGAAGCAGTAAAGATGAACACAGAAGCACTGGCAGTAGGTTTGACTCAGCTCACTATGTGGGCTGACATATGTAAATTGCTATATACATTTGTAAATGTTTTGGTATGCCTGAGCAAGCCAATATCTGGAATTAATTTTGTTCTTTTGGGAGGCTAGCAGGGAGCCTGTAGGAGAGTAAATCCAAATGGACTGCATGTATGAATCTTGGTGGGATTTCTTTGATTGGATGAGACCTGTGTATGGATGTGCATTTACAGTCTGAATTGCCTTGATTTGGTTTTCCTTACCTCACTTGTAAAGTGACTCAGACCAAATTGAACTGAGATCACCCCAGTCTTGAAGCAGACTTTTATGCTGGTATTAAACATATTTTAAGTTGTAAACTTCTGAGGGTTGTGCAATGCAGAATCTCTGCTCTGCAGTGTGGTTTAGGGCTTCTTTTTCTTTCTGTGCTTCTGTACTTTTTAATGTCAGCACTCTATTACTTACCATGCTATTTTGTGAGACGTGATGCTCTAAGGGAAGGTAAGGGTTGCTCTATCACTAATGTCAGGCCACTTTTTGGAGCAGAATGCAGTCTCATCACTTCACGGTTCAGGAGATGAAAAATAACTTCTAGTTGAAATTGCAGGGAGGATGGTAGAGGGCAGAATGCAGTTACCTTAGCTGGATCACAGTTAAGATATGGACCAGCTCCTCTTAAAAACACAATGGGATCTTGTGTGGTCCAACACCAACACAAGCTGTTCCTTAGCTGTAGTCTGACTGCAGCTGGGTCTGAGATCACATCTACCAAACTGTGACATCTCTGCTGGCAAGATACACTTTCCCAGCGCTGTTTGATGACAGTCCAAGGCAGGATTATAATGAGTTATTGCACCTAAAGGCAAAGAAATGCCACAGGTCCCAGATTGCTGCATAACACATTTAGGCTTGTGAAGCCCATCTCATCCAAAGGCTTCAACTGGCTTAGTTATTTTTAAACCCCACAGAAGGAGTGTTAAAAATGTGCTTTTTCATGCAGCCTTAAAAAAACCCTGTGCTTTATGTTCTGAGGTGCTTTCTCATAATTTCCCCATCCCCTTGCTGCCTACACCCCGATGCTGTATGAAAATGACTTTGGAGACAACACAAAGTGCTGTTTCTGCAAATTGCTTTTTGCGCATCTTAGGATTTTGCTTTTCTCCTTTGCTGAAACTCCAGGAAGCATTTAAAATTTTGATATCTGATCACTGCTGGGATGGTGATGAGGCAATCTGAGAGAGAATTACAGCAATTGTACGTGCCTGCTTCATCCCTGTACAGAGCCAGTGGCTGGTACCTATTGATACGTTAACAGCTGACAGCAGAGATCCAAATGAATATCCTGGTTTTAAGGTAGAATCCTAAAGGGATAACTCTTGCTATTACATGGAGTGGGTCTTTTATACATGCAGCTCAAATCTTACCAGCTATTACAGCTTTTGGAAAGCATTGCTCTTGTCTTTGTTAATGGGTCCAGTGCTGGGGGTTGCTGCCACCTTGCCATGGGCAGGTGCTGTAGTCATTCACAGATCCCTTTCCCAGCCCTGATGGGATGAGCTTATGGGATGCTGAGCTGTTTCTGTAGCCAACCTGAGCACAGTGTGCCACCTCCTAAAGGCCTTTTGTAATCCAAGATCATCAGGGCAGTGAGAAGAAACCTATCAGTACCTGCATCCCCCTACTCCTAACCTAAATGCAGCCTAATTTAAAGCAGATGAGGTGGCTCTGGCATGCTACAGTGAACCCTGTGCATGGCTTCTGCTAAAGGAAACCACCCAGAACAAGCATGGGCTTTTACTGAGCCTGAGAAAGGCATGAGCTTCTGCTACCTGTGTTTTTCATCCCCTAGTTTGTCCCACATCTCCCCTTGAACAAATCTGCCAGGTCCCAGCCAAGCAGCCATGGTCTGCCTCCCAGGGGAATGACATGCTGGGGTCAAGGTCTCCACCCTTGCACCAGCTCTTCCCACTATACAGAGAGTAAGGACTGGCTCCATCCTCACATCTGCCCCAGCCATGGCAGCTCTGCTGCTGCCTAGCTGGCACAGGCTCAGGGGGACGAGCAGACAGATTACCTCTGCCCCTCTTGGCTGAAGCTGCTGGCTCAACTTCAGAGGGCTTTTCTTACCCCTTATCACATCAGCTGAAATTCCAGCTAACAAACCCAGCCGCAGACTTATTCAAAACATTTATTAGTGTTTAAGGAAAATAATAGTGTGAAAGGTACAGAGCTTTGTCTAAAGTCATATGCATTTTCTTTGTTCTTTACAAGCTTATTTGGCTGCAAATTCTACACGAGATAAAACTAGTATGTTTTTCTCCCAGAGATTTGGAATTAAGGACAGTTCACTTTTTTTTTTATTTTCCTTTTTTTTTCTCCTTTTAGTTCAGCACTTTAAGTTAGGACAGCATTTTCCAGGGTTTTCTGCTATAGTTTTCCAGTAGGCATTTTGCTTCTCCCATTATTTTCATTCCAGAACAAGGCTCATTCCAGATGCAAAGCGTAAAGGAAACATTCGTATCTTGGCTTTTAAGCTAAACCTCCTTCATGAACAGCAAGTTCACAAGGAATGTTAATTAAAGCATCATACAGTATCTAAATGGACTTTTTTTCCTTTTTTATAAAGAATTAAGGCTATGTAGATGTCACAATAAAATAATCTCAGGTAAAACGCACCCTTTTTGTTAGATATGAAAGAAGGTTTAACAATAAATAAATGATTTATGCTGTCAATAACATTATGGAACTGTATAAAACTATATTTACGCAGCTTTAAACATAAAAAAAAACCATACTAGTGGCATGAATATATACAACACAGGTCATGACATACGCTTAAATTATCATAGCCAGCAGTGTTCTTTTTTAAATGGGGACACTATAATAAATAGAAACATTAAATATTTACAATAATAGCATATGTGGAATCAGTAGATGAACACATAAAATCTTCACACACAGAGGAAAAAAATATTATGCCTTACACAAAAATCCCACCCACAGCTTCCCTCCCTCCCCCCAATTTTTATTGACTAAACCAGGGGAATATACAATTTTCCCCACAGAACAAATGAATACAAGTAAAACTGTATGCATGCTGAGGTGATACGTTGACTGAAACATTCAAGGATGTAGAGCTGTATGTTTGGTTCCCATTGATGAATCAGACCTCTAATGAGAGAGGGATCTTATTTTAGTTCAATGCAAGAGCATTATGTTGGTAGCGAGCTGTTGTTTCTGTTTGGTTTTTTTCTTTTCTTTTTTTCTTCTTTTTTTTTTATTTTTTTATTTTTTTATTTATTGAAACACTTGGATTGTCTTTTTGGTTTGAGCTTGTTCTTCGTGGTGGCTATATGCCACCAAGGGGGAGAGGACGCTCACAGGAAACCCATGGAGGCACGCTAGAAACCTTCTCATGGTACCACCAGCAGCCACTTAAGTTTTTGGAGCAGAGGAGCTAGCCATCAGAGGCAGGTCCAAACCAACCTTGGCAAGCTCCTCTGTGGGACAGCCTGGGTACCCAGTGGGGCAGCTAGCACTTGCACTGGCAGGAGCTCTGCTCCTCAGGTCAGCATAGTCTTCACTGCTTCAGTTCCTGGCCTGATCCCACCACTTCCCAGTTAAGTTGAATGAAAACTTTTGTCACAGAACTTAGCTAAAATCAGGCAGGATCAAGGTCATGTCCGTAAACAAAGACCTGATGATCACCTAGAGACACACCTTTTCAACTTAACTGTCCTCTCTTCCTTCCTACGTGGGTTCTATTAAAAGCAATGCCTATAACTTCTGCGGGTGGATACACGCATTAAACCCTGAATATAGCTATTAGAAGCTGTGTTCACTTAGCAGTAACTAAAATCTGAGTTGGAAATTGTAGCCAAATTCCAACACCCTCTACTGTTTATACAGCTCCTTCCCACCATGCGACATGACGTACGTTAGTTCACTGGGTACGTTCTGTCTCTACTGAACTGCTTTCCTGCCCCCACAGCTTTCCTCCCAAACTTTCTAAATGAGAAGGCTCAAATCCCTGGTGTGATTCCCACTTTCTAAGAAAACTTGCTTTTTCTCTAGAGGAAGCTGAAGAGTTCACCCTTCTGTCCCCATGGATGCTGTAACCTCCATTTCCACTACAGTATCTGGGGATATAGGATTGCAGATCTGCAACCTGAGAATTACAATTGCATAGGGGGTAGGAGAGGTGTGTTCAAACACCTCATTCACACTTAAAACTGGTTAGAGGCAATAAGCTCTTGACAGTCTTCATCTTTACTAACTCATTCTGCAGAGATTGGTGGTCATTATTTGCATGACAAATAAAAAAAACCCCAAGTCAACCTCCTCTCCTTATCTTTGGCATTTGGATAAACCACAGCTGATAGGCAGGTTAGAATGGGGGTCCACATCCTAGCAAACCATGCCATGCTGCTGCTAAGGAGATTTCTGATGGGTCTTCAATGCAGTTCTGCAGAAGAACCATGTATATAGGATCCTTCACTGTCTGAGCCTATGCCCACCCTTTTAAGCTTGGGCTGGAGGACCTGTATCACTGAGCGTACAGGTGTAAGCAGAGAATGTGCACAGGGGTTTTAGAGGTCCACCAGAATACTCCTGGGGGTCCTCCCTACTGTGCAAGTCTTAACAGTCACGTTGCCTTGTCTGGAAGCTGACTACTTGCCTTTGATATGCTGAAGTGACTGCATTAGCAAGTGTCAAGTTATGCAGTGGTTAAAAACCAAACAGGGGGCACTTAGACGAGGCAGCATCACCCAGATGGGAACAATGGCTCAGAAGTTACTTAAGAGAAAGCGGTGGAGCTCCAGACCCCACGGTTCCTGTGCAAAAGATGGGGTAGCTATTTCATTAGAGAGCGTCACAGAGAGAGCCTTGAGCTCTTGTGTTCTCAGCCACAGGCAAGAAACCAAATCCCTCTGGAATTCAGCCATCTGCTGTAAGGCTGTGCCTTAAACCCTCGGAGGTGCTAAGCCACAAGCAGCCACATGCAATCTGCAGAGCCCTCTTGGAACCTTCTCCCCAGCCAGGGAGACCAAGAAAAAAAAACCAACAACAAAACAAAAACAGATTCTCAAAACAACCCAACAACCCCCAAACAAGATCCTAAATTTCAGCTGATATCCACTTCATAAAAAAGGGAAAATGAATTTAGCTGGAGACATTTTGCCACACTTGGTGGCTGCTCAAGTGTTGAGTTTGCTGGATCTATAACCCATTGCCACTGCTCTCCCTTTGCTACTATATACACTGTTGCCGAGGTCCGTATATATCTTGCAATGCCCTGTGCTTGACCTCTGAATGGGAAATGCTTTGGAATGTCCATAGACGGGAAGATGGGACTCAACGGAGGAGGTTTCCAGTGGAGGGGAAGGATGGGGGAAACAGGGACTTGGTGCCTTTTTTCACCTCCGGATGTCAGAAAAGTCGGACAGTTCGTCTGCCCGGTCCATGATCCCATGTACCCCTTTGGGACCGTGGCCCCCAGCTTTCACCCGGGCATGGGCGTTCAAGTGGCCCTTAGTACCTCTCTCTGCCTTGGATGCTCGTGAGGTCTCCCTGTGGTCGGAGTCGGAGTGGGCCAGCATGTCCCCACGGCCAGCACCAGCTTTGCTGGCTTCACCTGCCTTCTTCTCTGGACCCAGGATGGTGTCACTGTGCACAGATGAGGTGCAGAAGCTCAGGATGGAGCAGAGACTTCCCCAGTTCTGTTCACACTGGACCTGGACGCTTCTTGTTATTGCCTTCTTCACCTCATCACCACAGGTGAGCAGGATGTTCACTAGATCAACATATGGCCTAGAAGGGAAGGAAACAGTGAGAGAAGAGTCAAAATAATATATAAGGGTTATCTACCAGTGAACAAGTACACTGGCCCCTCTGCCTTTTCCTCCTTTGTGCACAGCATGGTTCAGTAGTGCTAGTCCTGTGCTACTCCTGACCTAGCAAGGTAGAGTTGCTGCTACAAAACAGCTCATAGAGCAGTTCTGCACCATATGTTTATTATTGCAACATATCGCATTCTAATTGGCCATATTGCTGTGAGAAATGCACATGATGGTATCCTGTCAAACAAAGCTTCACTCAAGTGCTGGATCTGCCTTGATTTCTCTCCCACTGGAGATACTCTGGGAGTCCACCACAGGAATACATGAGGTCTACAAGCTTGGCAAATGGGTCTGCCAAACAGAAGAACTGCTGTCTCACACCTCCTGCCACTCTCTCTTTCCATGCCCTTCATCCTTATTAATCAGGATACACAACAAAAGAAACCTGCTCATGTTTCGAGCCATCTCCTTGATAAAACAGCCATCTCCATGTGTACAGCTGGTACAGAGCATACACTGATCATTATTCTGCATTGGGAGGCATTAGAGAAGAGATTCAGAGCAGCCCTGCAGAGAAGGACTTGGGGGTGTTGGCTGATGAGAAACTGAACATGAGCCGGCTCCAGTGTGCGCTCGCAGCCCAGAAAGCCAGCTGTATCCTGGGCTGCATCAAAAGGAGCGTGACCAGCAGGTCAAAGGAGGTGATCCTGCCCCTCTACTCTGCTCTTG
>WYDI02024549.1:0-10550 GCA_009867235.2 Psittacus erithacus | reverse complement strand
ACAGTAAAGAACTTCTTCCTTATGTCTAACCTGAACTTCCCCTGTTTAAGTTTGAACCCATTACCCCTTGTCCTATCGCTACAATCCCTAATGAAGAGTCCGTCCCCAGCATCCTTATAAGCCCCCTTGAGATACTGGAAGGCTGCTCTGAGGTCACCACACAGCCTCCTCTTCTCCAGGCTGAACAGCCCCAACTTCTCAGCCTGTCTTCATATGGGAGGTGTTCCAGTCCCCTGATCATCCTTGTGGCTCTCCTCTGGACTTGTTCCAACAGTTCCATGTCCTTCTTATGTTGAGGACACCAGAGAAGCATTGTAATTTCTAGAACTGTGGAAAGTTCTACATCCTTTCATTCACCATTTCTCTTCACTTATTCCTAGCTGGGTGTATTTTGCCTGTAAAGGAAAAATATAATACATTCTTTGCAAATTACTTTTGCTTTTCTTTTACCTATGAACTTCTACTTTGGAACAGCCATTCTCACTTCAGGAATTATCAGTAGCAATGATCTCTTTGCAGCAATGGTGCCTGTACTAGTATCACAAGTCTGAATGATCAATAGCTATAGGAAGAACTTTGATTTACTTTCTGTATTGGAGGAGAAAGCTCGGCATCAGTTTCTTTGGCAATCTTGTCAGTACTGTGTAAAGAGGCAAGTGTTTAGTTTGACCTCGGTGTCATCTTGAAACTATGGTGAAACCCTGATTGCTTGTGATCACTGCAAGAGAGATCAATAACAAAGTGCTCAGCTCAAGTAGGTGCACTTTTACAGCAAACAGTTTGTGGTTCTGATTGCTCTTTCTAGGAAGATACAGAAGAGTGGAGGCGTTTTCAAGCTGACCTACAGACTGCAGTGGTTGTAGCCAATGATATTAAGTGTGAAGCCCAGCAGGAGCTCCGTGTGGTAAAGAGAAAGCTTCAGGAGGAAGAGGAGAAGAGTGCCAGACTGCAGAAGGAGCTGGATGAAATAAAGGGCAGCAACAGGTTGGTTGCTTACAAAGGCTGGGATTTGATCTGCGACTGCTAACATGCATGCAAACAGTGCTTTGTCGATAACAGTTCATTGGCTTGGATGTGCACGTTGTCTGTTTTTAACTCTTCTGCCAGACTTTGTTGTCTCTTATTCTAAGATGTTTCTGTTCTTTTTCTTTTTGGCAATCTAATTCTGTCAACTAGGCCAGGAAGGTTTTAATATTAAGTAACAATTGCCAATATATTCTTACAGCTTTGTTCTCAATACAGTATTCTACTGTGGTTTATTGCCTTCATAACTGTCTGTGCAGTTGTATTAAGCCATCTGTGAAAAGTTTGGCTGGCTACATCCAGAAGAGAACTACTTAACTTGAGAGGAGTCAAGGACTGTATATGTTGCGACTAAAATGAGGACAGGCTGGACTTCTGTTCTGCAAGTCTGATACGTGTTAACTGAGTGATCAATGCAAGTACTAGGATTCCTCATTTCATATCTCCTATCCTTAATTTGAAACCTGTTATGAGATTGGCTGTGTTAAATGGTCTGGATGGTGGCTTGAGTTAGCTTTCAGCCCAGAAGTGACTTTGTCATGCAGTGGACACACCTCTAAAACATTTGCTGTAGTCTCAGTGGTTGGAGGGGCAACAGTAATTGTGAACCATTCAGAGATATACCCCAGCGGGGTAAGCTGGGGTATATCTCCCCGTGTGGAGCTTCCGTCTGTGTCGTGGTAAGAACAAAGTGACTTTTACAACTAAATCTGGAACCAGTACAGATGCCTTACAATGTGGTTTTTATGCAGTGCATGTACCACCTTTCGTTCCAAAAATCTTACTGCAATTGATGTACTGAATAAGAGATGGAAAGCAAAAGATGTATTAGAAGTGAGAACCAAACTTTCTAATGAAGACAGTGCTTGGCTCTTTTTTTGCATTGATGTAAATAGAGCAAGCAGAGCTACAGTGATGAAAAACTGTACAGGGGGAATGAAGAAAGACAAAATAACACAAACCAGTAGAGTACTGTTTATCAATAATGTGTGCCAAAATAATATTGCTCCTCTAGATTTTTCCATTTAATGTGTTTCCTAGTAGATTCATGGCCACTGGCAGAATAGCCATGGGAGCACGGTGAATCCTGTCATTTCTTCCAGGTGAAGTAGCAGTTTGGCTTTGTTGCACATAGTTGCCTGCTGTTTTCCATTCAGGAATTGCCTCAAGCAGCTGTACAGTAGATGACAGAAAAAGGATGGGAGGGCTTTTGTGTGGAGGTGTATGGATCAGAATCCCTGGGTTGAAGAAATAGAAACACTTCTTTTCAGAAAAATAAAGGAATGTTTTTAAGCTCCAGTTTCATGATCAGAGTCCCCAGTGGATGCAGAGAAAAGCTATTACAGACTATGTGTTCAGACAAAATGATTACCAGGCAGTACTTAAGTTCTGGGCTGTTTCCATTGCTAGTTTATTCTTAATGAAGTTTCTGTTGTATAGCATGGGCCCTTATATAAGGGTAGGAATCATATGCCTGTAGTTTCCCTTAACTCTTTTTTCATCTGAAGATTATTCTTGAAGATTATGACTAATCTGAAGATAATACTTCAACTGAGTAGAAGACGACCTGCTAATTCGCAACCCGGGATGGTTAGCTTCTGTGTATAAGGAACATGGCTGCATTGTCAGCTCTTTGGCATAAAAAGCCCAAGCTGCAAATACTGCTTTTGAAATGAGATCCCCAGAATCCATCCATCCATAGTTCCAGATGGAGGTTTCAGGCATGCATTTAATTAAGTCAGATTTGACATTTGTGTCTCCCTCTTTCACATATACATAAATAAATGTCTGTCTCTGTGTCCTGTTAACTATCTGTATAGCTTGCTTCAAGTACTGCATTGGTTGTGGATCCAGATATACTGTCTGCAGTGGGCAATACTTAATCTCTTTCAAAGACAGGAGTTGAGACCCAATTTTGCATGTGATTTTAATTCAAATATAAAGTAATTTAAGTATGAGTTCACTCAGTGTCCACTCAGAGTGCAGGATTTCTGTGCTGAGTGGCATGGAGAACCTAATGAAGCCTATGCAAGCCACTGCCTAAGCAAACCAGTGATAACAGCTAAGCACTGAAATGTTAACACTGTACTGACCTGTAAAAGATATTCTTGAAGTCACCAAAGCTGCTGCTGAGAGCCAGTTCTCCACTCCCAAATGGTTTTGTATTCCTGAGGTCACTGTCTTCCCCGGCACCTCAGCTTCTTTCACCCAGAAAGTTCTGTGATAGTCTCGTTGCTTTTAGTCAGCCTTTACAAGTGCTACTGCTCAGAATCAGCAGTAGATTCTCGTACCTGTGGTGACTTATAATGCATGCTCAGCACTGGTGGAAACAGTTTGTAGCATGATACTTTGACACAGCCTATAAAGTCTTCCTCTTTTGTGTTAATGCTGAGCAGCTGAATTTCTGACAGTCGCTAGTGAAAGTTTCCTGTTGGATTTGGAAGCTTTGATTGGAAAACGTACCTTCCAAATAGCTGCTACCCAAAGGTTTTTGGCAAAATCTCAGCCATCTTTTGAGTGTCATTAGACTCCACCTCATAAATTGATCCTGAAGCCAATTTATCTCCTATGCCATCCTGCCATTTTAATGTTTGCTTGTGGCTGCCTGAGTTCCCGCCTCCAAGTTTGATTTCACTGTTACATTCTTCTAATCGGACAAAAAGTCATTTTTGGTTCAGGAACAGCCAAAGAACTTGCAGAAAAAAATCCTGATGAGGTCATCAGAGTTCATCTGAATGAAGGTAAGAGCCTCCCAAAGGCATCTTTAACACAGATTAAATGTCTAATTCTATGACTAAGAATGCTGGGGGGAGGTTGGACCACCATCAAACAAATGGAATGAGGAAGAGAGGAGTTAACTTTTCTCAAGTTAGTACTGATTGACACCTACAAATTGATTAACCCATGTTTCAAAGTCTTCTATGATGTTTTTACATCCTAATTAATGGTATTTCCCTGCGATAAAATGCAGAAGCTTTTACAATCCACTGCTGTGTAACTGTCTCCTCACAGGTGGTGGAAATTGAAATTATGTATTTTCTATCCTTGGAGGTTTTCAAGACCAGACAGGATAAGAACCTGTGTAACCTGGTCTGACCTCATAGCTGACCCTGCTTTGAGCAGGAGACTAGACTAGGTGACTTCCTGCGGTCCCTTCCAACCTGAATTACCCCATGATCCTGTAGCAAGTTTCATCTTTTCAAAACTCTCACCTTGGAATTAAATAAATTTCTGTAGCTCTTTTAGAACTGAATATTTAAGCAGTGATTTAAACAAATCGGGTTTGTAACACAAAAGAAGAAAGTTATTGCTAAAAGTACCCAAATTATGGGTGCCCTTTTCTGGCTTCATTACACACCCATTTCCAGGCCTTTCTGGCAATACACTGTTTAGCAGCAGTGAAAGTTTCCTGGTCATGTTTTGACTTTTTCCTTTCAAGTTCTCAAAATAATTTTGGATTATGTGCCTTGAACCGAGAGCATGGAGGGAAGGCAGTTGGGCTGGGAGTAGCGCTCAGAAACCAGAGAAACCTTATCTGTAATTACATGAGCGACTTCTTAGAGTGATAAAACAATTTAATCAAATCTCCAAACAGAAGTCTAAAGTGAACATTTTGATGTATTCCACTAATTTGCTTCTGTTCGTCCTCCTAAAGTCTCAAATGCCACAGCATGGCAGTGTTACACGCTTTTTCTCTTGGAATTAAGCTTGTACTCTGTGTATTAAACCCTGCTGTCAGTCTGTGTGTGTTGATGTGCTGCTCATTTGTGCCTGTGTTTTGCAGCTGTTCTGTTTTATAGAGGTTCGATAGTTCATTCTGCTGTCACTGAAAGTAAGCAAACTAGAATGTCAGAGCAAGGTTCTCCAAGTCCCTAGTTAATGACTTCTCAGTGTTGTGTAGGATTACTTGGGGATTTTGGTTCTGTTTCACTGAGCAGATCATTCTGTGCCCTTTAGTATAAGAACCCTGTAACAGATGCTGTGACTGAGGTAGAGCAGTTGCCTGGAGGGGTCCCTGTACCCATTTTAAATTGATAGTTCTGAATTATTAGAGGAAAAGAAAGCCAAGAACACTGCCACCCCTGTCCTTTGAAATTGGTTCCCTGGCTTTAAATACTTAATTTCTTTCTGTTTGAGCAACAAAGATTTCTTTTCTTTGTACTTTGTACTGCTGTTTGCTCATCATGTCCCAAAGCTGAATTAGTGGAGTGTTAAGACACTTCTCCAGACTTCCTAGCAACACGATCAGCATTTCCCCCCTTCTCCTTTCTAGGAGAAAAGATCACTAAATAAGTGATGATGGGATGATTAATGTAGAGAGCTGTATGTCAGGATGGGCATTGTATTGCTTCTTATAACTTCCCCAATTGTTGTCTATATTTCCATAGGTGCCTGATCTCTACCAGCTAACACAGCCCTGAATGGAGGCATAGCCAGGCCTGTGGGACACTTCAGGACATATCTTCAACTTGCAGCTGAAAAAGGGAAGTTCCAATTTGAGAAAGCACCTCAAGCTTTTTATTGCCCTGCAAAAGTCAAGTGTACTGCAAAGTGTGAATGCCACTCAGGTCCACCTCCTCCTCTTGGGAAAGAGCGTATTTCTTTGTTTCAGGAGGCTTCGAACTTCAGAAGATTCCATGAGGTGGAAGAAGTTCTGAATTAGTCCAAAGCCAACAAGGCCATAAGAAGTAATCCCAGAGATCTGGGGAACTGAAATAATTGAGGGCTTTTTGAAGGGATGGGGATTATTTGCCCTGAAACAGAAATTCAAATATGCTATTTTAAGCTTAAGCAAAAAATAAAACTGTGTATGTCTAACTTGTAAAATTGAATGTGCATACACATCATGAATTCTCCATCTAGTATTATATTGTGTCTAAATACTTATGTATATGAATCAGTATGTGTGTGTATATACACACACAAACTCAAGAAGTAGGTTACTGAAATCCAGCAGAAAAGCTAAATAGAAACATGAAGTTGTTTATTCAGTTTCAGCTGCTTTGATGGTTTCACATCTTTAATGTTGTATTGACAAGGCACTCGCCACTGGGTGGCATGTCTGACTTGGTGTGTCTTAGGAAGTGGGGTGGTGCCCAAGGAGTGTGTCCTGCTATGACTTTGCCAGAGAATGTCGCATGTGAGGTTTGTCCTGGCTGTGAGAATTGCAGATGGAGAGATCTGAAAGAAAATAAATGAATATATCAAGCCCCTAGTAAATATCCTCTCAGAAAGGAATCTTTCTCATGCCCATAACTCAGGTGAAGTATATGATGATCAGGGAGAACTTGCTGAAGTTCAGCTTTCCAACTGGAGACACCTGGAGACAGCCTTACTTGGATGCTAAGGAGAAACTCAGAAGTCACTGTCTCTACCAGGAGATCATCAGGATTCATTCCAGGACTGGAATTTCATGTTTTGGCTGTGGGATTGCCATCCCTTCCTTCTGGATGTGAAGACCTAGCAAGGGCCTGGTCTCAGAGCAGGCTGACCTAGTAGGGAATTCTGCGGGATATCCTGGCTTTAACATGGCCTTCACCGTTGTGCCGTGCTCCTGGAGTGCATGCATATATGCACACTTGTGTTGCCTTTCTTTCCTGTGCTGGCAGCTGTTGAATGTTGTTTTCTTATGTTTAAGAAATATATATTAAAGTGCCAAATAAATGTTTAAGTGTCTGGAATTGTCTGCTGCCTGCCCTTGGCCTCTCTTCCGTTCTGTGCATCAGTAGCTGTGTGTCTCTTTGTATCCCTTGGAGTTCAGGAGGATTCACAACAACAACAGGAACTGTATCAAAGACTGCATTGCAGAGTAATTATTTCTGAACATCTGGTTTTGTGGTCCTAGGCCACCTGTAACAAAGAGCAGCTTAGAAATTTCATAAACACATGGAGGTTGCTGTTGCCAAAATGTGTACATTAAGCACAAAGACTTGCACCTTGTTGGTGGTCTGTTTTCCACATATTCCACACCTAGAAACTAAGGAGACTAACTCCTGCTGATAGAGAAGAGGTCACTGCATCTACTTCTCTTGCCAATGAATGAAACTAGGCAGTGGTTTTGTGAAAAAGACTGTACACTTTAATTCCTTTGTGGCTAAAGTGCTCTGCTTCCTCCTGGAGCTGCTCCACTTAAGCCAGCTGCACTTGCAGCATTTATCTATATAAACCATTCATTCTTGTTTCAAGGAAAGCATACAGTAGTAGGTGATATTTAGTTCAAATCAGTCTTTTTTGTAGCAGAGCTTACTTGGTCTTCTTGGATGGCCAATGCTATACTAAGCTGAATGAATTCTGTACAAGGAGTTAGTTTTGGTTTGGAGTTATGGCTTGTCATTAATTTTTCTAAGTCACGTTTTCCTATCCTGTCCTCCTGAATTAGCTTGCTACTGCAAGTTAAGCTCTTACTCTTCTGCTTATCTCTTAAGAAACCTATATATGTGCACATATATGCATCCCTTTACCATACAGATTTTTTTTCTTCATTAAAAATGGAAGATGCTCACCAGGTTTCATAACCCTCCATTGCTTGTTGGCTGGCATGCGTGGTTTTAGTTGAAGCAAATGAGTCTCAGCACTATTCTTCCTGCCTTTTGTGCCGAGGTTTGCAGCATGAGAGGACTCAGTTTTCTGATGTGATTGTGTTTAATCTAGGAGGTTGTTTCAGGGTACATTAGGAGCCTATTACAAATATACAAAACTTCAGATTACAGGAAGCATCCTAACAAAATTGGAACCGGTAGCAGCTCCAGCACTTGAATCTTCATAATTACCCTGCACAATGCCAGAATAATGGCATGTGATTTCTCAATGGACTTTTCTGTGGCACAGCATAGAGGCTGGTCTAGCTACTCTAACTTTATTTAGTATGTTTGCATCCTTCTGCAATCAAAGGTTAGATTTAGGAGGCCAGGCTGAGGTTTGGGCTGTTCTTGGAGTTAAATCCTAACCAATGAAGTGATGGCTACCTTGAGCATGCCTCTGGCTTGCTATAGTCTCAAGATTTGCCACTTGGCCTTCAGGCAGTTACTATTCCTTTCTTATTCTGGTAATACTCTACAAACCTTGTACGTACTCTTGTTACCTGGATAACTAGACAGAACTCTAGCATAGTAGCCTATTTAATCCTTGGAAGTGTAATGGATTGCAGTGGATGGCTTGGTATCTTGAGGCAGAAATCTATCCTTCCTCTATACTTTACTAGAAACAGGACTGCTTTGGCTTTTGTGTAACTAAAGTGCAGATACTGTCACGTGTTGGTCTGGTTTATGCTTTATGAAGCCACAAAAGGAAAACTGAAGAATAGAAATTAAAGTTAGTCAGCAAAACACTGACTCCTTCAGAGCTCTGTGAATCTTACCCAATCTGCCTTTCCTCCTGATTGAATTAAATGGAGCATGGAACTGAAATGGCTTTTTCTGTAGCCATCTGCCTTTGCAGGCTGCCCTGGCACACAAGGCACTTGAATGAATTAGCATAGAAATAGCTAATGTCTCTTTAAAGACAGCACCTCTTTAAGCTCTGCCAAAAATAGAAACATGAGTCATTCTTATTCTCTTATTCATTGACACCCTTCAGACCCCTGCATTTTGTAGGCTGTGACACCAAAAGGAAAGACGACAACTCTGACTTCTATTCTTAGCTCAGTGGAAGTCGTTCAACCCCATTGGCACTTTCTGGATGGTGACCTCCAGCCTTCTTATGAAATGATTTCTGGTTTTGCATTCACATAGCTCTTGGTGCCTACAGTGCTTAGAAGTAAGGAGAAGCGGTGACCTGTAAATCAGCATGCGTTTCTTAAGCTGCCAGGAGATTAGGAAAGTAACATACAGATGCTCTCTTGATGTGACTAGACTGTGTTATCATTTGCAGCTTTTCTAAGCCAAAGCTAGGTAATTATACACAAAATCTACCTGAGAGCTGCTGGGTAAGTAAAGTGTCAGTGCTGAGCAACGTCAGCCAAATCTGTGAAACGTGTGCTGTGACTAGAAGCAGCAGTTATACTGGATGATGACATCTGCTGTTTAACACAGCTGTGGCCTTCCCTGTACTAACTCCTTTGTGCACCTCATCTTGACTCCAGAATTTCTTTTCAATGGAGTAACTTAATGACCCTTCCTGTTAAAGTATGAGCCTTATTGCTATTTTGAGTTTGTCTCTCTTCATTCCAGCCGCTGAATGTTGGTGTTCTTGTGTTTGCTAGGATGAAGCACTTAACGCTTTTATTCCCCCATATAGCTGCCTAAGGATTGTGATTGAGGGTTTATAAGTTTAGCAGATGTCCTTGTTGATAAGCTTTAAGAGTCGAGTTGCCAAAGTTTTTCATTATAAAGTAGGTTTTCTGGTTTAATTTTTATGGCTCTTACCTGAACCTGTCCTTATTTTCAGTGGTGGCATTTTAACTGGTAACAATTACTTTACCAGTGGCCACACCAACTGAAAACATAGAGTGTGAAATAACATCTTTCTCTTTGGTTACTTTCCTCATTACACACTGAGGACCATGGTAACCCCCTGGCCCCTGTGCTGTCGTGAAAGCCCATCTTCAGGTAATTATTGATCACTCAGGAGTCTCACCAAGTTTTTTTTTGTCTATGATAATTCTCCATCCTGTTTGAGAATGGGGAATGGAGGTAAGGTGGTTAACAGTGCAGGAAAGTTTGTCAGATTCAATGATTTCATGTTTGCCAGGCATTGCAAGGAGAGAACATGAACCTTCTAATGAGTGGTCCATGTTCTGGGCATTACAATAAAAGATGTGCATTGTTGGATGTGCCTTACCACACATGTAAAGACCTTTAATCTCTGCTTGCACTTCCTGTTGCCCCTGACTTTGATCTGGTTTCTGCTTTGCAGGCTGATAGCTGAAGAAGTAGAATCTCTAGAGGCAGATACAAGCAACCGCTGGCAAGGAGTCTGCATTAGCAGAGCATCTCCAACACCATCAGAATCTGCAGCCACTGTGAAGTCACTGATAAAATCATTTGACTTGGGATGCTCAGGTATTTGAACACTCTTGTGTAGTAAAAAACATTTCTAGCAGCAAGCGGGTAATTTTTGCCTTTTTGTGCTGCTCCTTAATGGATATTTTCTGTCAGCTACATAAATACTCTCTGTGGCATACCACTACATCAGTGGTTCCTTGTTCTGATGAGAGAGACATAGTTGGTTTTGAAATGCAGATGTTTCCATGTTTTTTCCTTGCAGGTAGCACTGGACAAAATATCACGGTTCACAAAGTCCCCAGGAGCCCTTTAAGTGGAATTCCAGTGAGGACAGCCCCAGCAGCTGCTGTTTCCCCCATGCAGGTACAAGGAGCTCTTTCCATCCTCATAGAATAGTTAGGGTTGGAAAGGACCTTAAGATCATCTAGTTCCAACCCCCTGCCATAGGCAGGGACACCTCCCACTAAACCATGCCACCCAAGGCTGTGTCCAGCCTGGCCTTGAACAGCGCCAGGGATGGAGCATTCACAACTTCCCTGGGCAACCCATTCCAGTGCCTCACCATCCTTACAGTAAAGAACTTCT